>SMLS01054241.1:0-13642 GCA_004785975.1 Popillia japonica
TCTGTCATAATGTATTCAATACAGCCAACCTATAGAAATGAAAAAAAACGTATCACAATGAAGCACTTTTCGATACGCAAAAGCGTGTTACAATAGCGTTTTTATGAACGCAAAATAGAAAAAAATTATTTCGTGTCTCGATTACAGACAGCAAAAAAATTATGTTAATTTTCATGATGGCCATGCCTGTTTCATTCACTTCCGGTGTTAGTATTTTGTTGAAATTTTCTCAAAACATTTGTCCAATAATACTAACTAACTCTGCCAAATCCTATTAAAATCGCATAAGCCGTTTTGAATTTATAATAAAAAAACGATTTCAAAAATTTAACTTCAAGGCCGCATAGTGCTCAAACTAGGCGACCTTCGACCAATGTAAGTTTACTTAAATCGGCCTATTTTGGTCTAAGGAATATGCGGTAGACGTGTGTAAAGATCTTTTACAGACACCTTGTATATCAGGTTCAAAATCAGACCGTATTGGTTAGAACTTTTTATTTTAATTGGCATAAAGAAGACTGCAAATTAAGGATAATAGTGAAGATTGAAAGCATAAGTTATTGCAATAGAAAATAAGAATTTTTCCACAAACGATTAAAAATGTTCCAACCATGTATCACAAGCAGGTATACGAACCAACAACTTCAAATTCCAAAACTCAATTCCTACCCATTCTAACTTATGAACATCGTTGACAAGAAAGCATATTTTCTAGCGTGCGTTGTAATCCGCCCCCGAGTGTCGGAAAGAACTATCTCATTCCCGCAGAAATTTCTTCACGACAGGAAATTTCACTTGCTCCCGCTTCTCGCGCGGAGTTCTGAGCATAAATTCGGTCGCACACGTACACACATCTCTCGTTATATATTACTTTTATCCCATCACCGGCGAAACTTCTCTATTGCAATTTATTGCGAAACTGGCTGCCTCTCTTCGCGCGCCTGTTATTTAAAAGTTTTCCATCGTTTCGTAGGGCCTACTCGCGCATAAATTTTTTGACACGTCTTTCCACAAAACGCGTCCGTTGTAAGTTTTGAATGTTTCACGTGTGAGTGCGGAGTTTTCTGGCAGTAAATTTATAAAATAGAGTATCTCGATGCTTCCCTATAAAGAACAAATTGTTATTCATGGCGACGTGCTTTCTGGTCTTCAGCCTCTAGCGAGTAATTAAAATTGATCATAAATGGTCGGAGTATTGGAAGTTATGACGTGGATATCAATTTTTAAGAGCAATTTTGGTTATATAGATTAGGTTGGACTATTTTTTAGTCTATCAATTTATGTGCGGCATTTTGGTTAAAGTTGGTTTTGCGAAATGGACATGGCAGGATAAAATCGCTTGTAATCTCATAATATTTTATGAGGTAGAACTCTCGTAAGTTGCACTACGTTAATAACACAGAACAACAAATTTTCATTTTTTTTTATTTTTCTTTATGAATTATATACAAACTTATTTTGTTTTATATTCTTAATAATTATTATAAAAACAAATTTCTTCTATCACGTCTTGTATTATGAACAAATGAAATTCATATTGATCATACAATACTAACACTAACTAAGGATATGCTTAGAAAGTCTTATTGGGATGAAGAACATCCCGAAATTAAATATCAACAGTGGTCAGCAGGCATCTCGCTCTTCCACTTGCCCTGATAGCGCTTTTCAATAGTGGAAATATCCCGATGAAATCTTTCCCCATGCTCGTCACTAATATCGCTAGGATTCGGGGGAAAGAATTTCAGGTGCGAATGCGAGAAATGTATTTTAAGACTCATATTACAGCCTAATGCATGGTAACTTCTAAGAAGTGCACTAACAATTTCCTCGTAATCTTCAGACTATTTATTTCCTAAGAAATTCTTTGTCACACTTTTTAATGCATCTCAAGCAGTCCGTTCTAAATTGCTGAAGAGGACATCAAATTCTCGATCCTGTTGTAACAGTTTAATGTGAGGTCCTATAAAAATCCCCTCTTTAAGTTTTGCCTCAGATATATTAGCACCTTTTTGTTTAAGGTATCGAAATCCTGGTCCCTATTTGTCCAATGCTTTGATGAAATTCTTCATCAGACCTAATTTTATGAGGCTTCACGAGCGAATTATGGACTAACTTCTTTTCTCTAGGAGTATATTGTATTCTAGTTGGCCATTACTTAACAGTATATGGCAAATTTCTCGCTTGACTATCCCATTCACAAAGGAAACAGCAATACTTTGTGAATCCAAGTTGTAGACCAAGTTGAATTGCAACTACTTTGAGATCAGCACTGATGCACCATTTATAGGTTTTCTAATTGATTTTATCAAGGAGAAGAATCATATTATCATATGTTTCCTTCATCTGCACGGCATGACCAACAGGAATGGAGGGGTAGATGTTTCCTGTATGTAGAAGGACAGCTTTCAACCTCAATTTAGAAGCATCTATAAAAGGACGCCATTCTTCCGGTTGGTGGTTGTAACTTAATTCTCGCATTAAATCGTCAACATTATTGCAAAATTAAAGACCTTCTTCAGTTGAAAAATACTGCGACAGTTCTTTCTGGCGATCTCGATATACAGAAATACGCGTACCCGGAGCTAACAACTTCCATCCTTGCAGTCTTGATCCTAATATTTCTGCTTGAGTTTTTGATAAAGTGAGATCTCGAACTAGGTCATCTAATTCCAATTGATTTATTAGATGAGGCGTGTCGTCTTCAGATGGCAAATATTCTTCATCTGTGTCCGACAACTCTGAAATGTATTCTTCTATCTCGGTTTCAACATGTTCTTGGTTCGAAACATCCATAAGACTTGGTACTGGCAAAGCTTCCGAATGAGGAATTGGACGAGTGGTAGAAGGTAAATTATGATAGGTAACTTTATCCTTATTTTTACTGGAAAACTCGAAGGTCTTTTTATAGCAAAAGTAGCAGTCTGTCGAATGATCGTTTTGTTCTCGCGAAACCATAAACCTACCAAATGGCATAGTTATGCTCTTACTTTTTACCCAACTCCTCAAAGTAACAGCACATCGTGCACAGACATTGTGGGGGGTCCACAACTTGTCTTGATTTGTAATTTTTAATTTAAAATAAAGGTTATATGATTTTTCTATTACGTACAGGTGTAATATTTCTCCACATACATAACAAAAACTGTTAGGATTGTTTACACGCATATAGGACATTGCGAATTCAAAAAACGTTTAACTAATGCTACTACCATACATTCAGTCAATTTGAGTCGACTAACGTGTCTGTAGGGTCTTATATAAACTCACATATGCACAGATCTATTAATTCCTTGATTTAATTGGTTCTAGAGAAACAAAAGGAGTGGTTTAAGGTCTATGACGTACAAATGAAGCCCAAACAAGTTAAATCCTGTTCAGACATGCCCGGTAGCATGATAATAACTTGATAGTTTCTTTTAACTTACTGATAAGAAATATCTTTAGACATATAGGTAGTACATTTAATACGTATTTAATATGTATGTATGTATAAAAAAAAAAAACATATCTCAGAAACCTGACCTGATAGCCAATTTTTGAAAATATTTTCAGAATTACAATGAAAAAGTCCATAACGTACACCTATCAGAGTGTAAGAAACAAAATCTGTTGACCAGTGTAATCTGCTAACACAAAAGAAAAGTCAAAACACAGAATTTTTTAAATAATTATTTTTACGTTATACTTCCCACATTTGTTGCTGTATTGAGATAAATTTCAATGTTTTTATGAAGTCGAGGGCGTTCTCGTTGAAGAGTAACTTACTTATGTTAAAAAGTTAATATTGGAAACGGCGAGGTTACACAGTAAGAATACTCAGGATTCGACTGCATAAGCTACCCTTCGTACTCGGTATTCGTTAAAGGTTTGTTTTCGCGAGGCAGAGGTCTCTGAACTCAAGAGGCTCAGAAATTGCTGATGTAGACTAGAACAAATCTTATACGCTAGCTAACTGACACTAATTGCGGTATTGGCGAATCAAAGCAAATCTTAGCGTTTCGGTTGAAACGTCTTACCTATCAGTATTCCTGTAATTAAGACTGAATCTTGCCGCGATATTCTAGGAAAACCGGGAGATAAATTTATATTACTACCTTCTCGCAATTGATTTTTGTACTCTAATGTATTATTAAAAGTATTGAACTAACTTTTTATTTAGCTTATTTTAAATATAATATCTGTCTGACAAAAACAGCTCAAAGTTTTAGTGATGATCAGCGAATCTAACAGATTTTTTGTTTCTGCAGAAAAGTCTCGTTTAAATATTTTTGGTACCTTTATGAAGCGTAATATTTTTGTTAAGCATAATAATATATTAAGCATAATAATACAATAATTTGTTTTTGTATTTTTACGTATATACAGAGTGAGCCAAATTAAGTGGGCACCATTGCAATGAACAAAAAAAAAGACAATTTCATAACTACATAATATTCGAGGAAATTCAAATTTTGGTAATTTTTTAGAAGCCCTGCATATTTTCCAACGTTCTGAAAGACCGTTTAATTGTGTATGTAAAAGATTATAAACACCTACAAATAACCAGTATGCGCATGTGTCAAATCTGTATGTGTCATGTGCTGAAACGTTCCGAAACGTGGTTACAACGTACGTGAATATATTTTTAATGTTAATTGCTTCAGGATGGTTCTCACTGTTGTAGAAAAAGTTTTTATCGCGGACCTCTATTTTCGGTCATACGCAAAACGGTCCAAGCACGGCAACGCCGTTATGTTAGCAGTTGTTGACAAGTTTCATCGTGTGGGAAGTATGCGTTGCAAACGTAAAGGTCACGTGGGGTTGCGCAGTGACAGTCACGACCAATACGAATCACGCGCTTGTTTTGAATCAGGTGCTACAATCGTCGAAACGAAACCTTCTAGGACCATCATTAAAATTGAATATCAATACTCGATCGCTCCATGGAATGTTTAAGATTATTACTCGGTTTGCATGCAAAATACAGACTGGACACCATCTGACTGCAGCTAATAAGTGTGTAAGAGCCGCATCACAGCAGTAGTTTCACTTCGTGTCGGCACCTTTGATCTTGTGATACAAAAGCGTAACACGCGCATTGCAATGCCCAATATCGCATTGTGCGGCAGATCGAAGAATTAATAACGATAAAAGCGGCAAAAATTTGAATGTGGTGAGAAGGTTGTTTTCATTAACGATGTTATCATAGTCAAGAGAGATTATAGACCGGCAACTCTCGTTAAATTTTTTGGAACAAATCAGCGCCAGTGCAGGTGTAGTTTAGAAATAACATTCAAACGCGGGTTTTTTAAAAATTTTAAACGAAGATAGGATTTTACAGATATTTGTAGCGCCCGTAAAATTATCTGAAAATTTGTAAGCATATTATAATATATGGCTACAGATTTACAGAGAACTTTACATTACGCTACAAACATGCAAAGTGTTCAATTAATATTTTCAGTACGCATAAGCTTCATAATGAACTGTCAACTAGATTGACTAGCCGATGATTGCTATTATCTACCAAAGATTGAATGATAATAGCAATCACCGTATTGTCGATACAATTCTATTGTCGATAAATTCAGACTCGTGTAGCGAAGGAAGAGTCCAATAGTTTGCATATCAGTTTACTACGCCATCGTTCACACATATTGAACTTTAATTTATAACATACTAGCAATGTTGTTGGAACACTTCTTGCCTGTTCTGCCTGCTTTGCGCAAGGAGTCAATGATTGAAAAACTGCTGAAGCGGATATCACAGAATCTATAGTTCCAATTCACTTTGGTTGCATCCATGTTGTAGACTTTCAATCCCTACTCTCTTAAACCAAAAGTTATAAAGCTTTAACAGCAAACTTAATTCTTCTACAAGTTTTTTCTATAAGATTTAATAACGCTGTCATTTCGTATTTTATGTTTTATCAACGCGTTTTGACATGCAAACGTCAAAACTGTTTGTCAATACGTCAATACATTCTATGAGAACAAATGAGAAATTAGGTTCATAGCTGGTGGCCCTAAGCAAGTGTAGTTTGGAACTATTAAAAATTTTGACCTTGAGTATATTAGTGGACCCCCCGTGGATGCTATATACCTAGATAAAAATGTATTTATTTCTTAGAACAATTGACAGTACATATAATAAATATATATATAACAGCTACGGTGAATAGTTTCGATGTACAATGGCTTGCAATAAAATCCCATACACTTAGTTTTGGCTGTATTAAATTGACATTTCTAATTTGACATTAGTCAATTAAAATCAGTGAGCAAAATTGATCAACATGTTAAGATTATCTGAATGTGATAAAGTATTAATATTATCAAAATTAGAAGAAGGTTGGTTCATAAGAAAAGTAGCTATAATATTTAATATAAATAAATCTACGGTTTTGAGTGTTAAGAAAAAATGGTAAGAAGGTGGAAGTGTTAAAAGGAAAGAAGGTTCAGGGCGGCCGAGAATTTCAAATCAGCAACAAGATGAATTTTTATTAGATTATTTAAGAGAAAATCCATTCAAAACAGCAAAAGATGCTGTATTTCACACAAATTTTCCAGGGTCTTGGTCAACAGCATGCCGCAGAATTAGCACTTCCGAATTAAAAAAAATTGCAGTGCAAAAAACAGTTATTATCTGTAGAAAATAAACAATCCAGAGTTTATTTATATTAAATTATATACATCGCGAACAAAATTTCTGGGAAAGTGTAGTATTTTCGGACGAAAAAATATTCCAGTCAAGCCACGATGGTCACGTGAAAGTGTACCGCCCAAGAAACACAAGATATGATAAAACATATGTGGCTCCGCCAAGTAGATCTGGAAGATTTTCTGTTAACGTCTGGGCATGGATGTGTGCACAGGGTGCGGGAGTTGCATGGCAAATTGAAGGCCGTTTAAACTCCCAATCATATCTAGATATTTTAGAGAATGTTATGTTTCCGTCAGTACCCACAAATATATCCTAATAATACTTTCACTTTTCAACAAGATAACAATCCTGTGCACACCGCCAGAGTTATCACACAGTGGATTAGCAATCGAAACGTTGAAATATTACCTTGGCCATCACGCAGCCCGGATTTAAATCCGATTGAAAACGTTTGGGGTGTAATGGTGAAACGAATGTATGAACG
The DNA here is from genome assembly GCA_004785975.1 of Popillia japonica. NCBI lineage: Eukaryota > Metazoa > Arthropoda > Insecta > Coleoptera > Scarabaeidae > Popillia > Popillia japonica. The sequence continues at coordinate 7,130 of SMLS01054241.1, forward strand.
AAATTTAAGATTCCGTAATAAAAATGAATTATGGGCAGCAATTGAGAATGCTTGGGAGAAATTAAGTGAGGATCAGGATATTTGGAGAAACCTTAACAACCTTAAAACGGAACAATGTTGTAATAACTGTAATGTTTTTCCGCTTAATTTGATTTTTACAACTAAACGGTTCCTCAGAATAATGAAAAATATACATGGTGACCAATACACAGTAACCAAAAGTCGAATTTCCTCCAAAAAGGGATGCAAAATTGTTGTTTGTCCATTGTATACAATGGATGGTCCATTGTATGTATATTAGTCTTGTAAACACTAGTAGTTTGCTAACTTAACATACTCTGTAGCATTAATAATAACGAAGCTAGCAATGCTCTACACTTAACTTGGCTCTCCCTCTATATTGCTTCCAAGATATAAAAATTATAATGGTTGATGGATATTACGTAGTAAGTAAAGAAATGCTTATCTAATCTAATTTTAATTGCTATGGCCAGGATAAATACCAATGCATATATTTCTATAACTACTCTGTACACAAAATGTACATACTGATTACTTATTTGTGTACAAGATTCACCTTTATGGAGTAGTATTATTAGTGATATGAAACACTTCAAAAATTACCGCGGCCATATGCAGAAAAACCACCTCAGGGTCACAATTTACGTTGCTCTTGTATCGCACCTTTTTAACCACAAGCAGTTCTATTGAATAGCCCTGGATACACCTACAATAAAAAACAATTTCGGACGGCTAAATAAGCTGCTGGTCGTTTACTTATCATTAGCAAGTACAAGCTGGTGATCTACGGTGTTAACGTATGCATGCGCGCGTAGATGTAGGGGGCGCTAACGTCGTCGCACTGTGGCTGAAATACAAAACATCATTAGCATCTCTCTGGGCAGGTCGGCCGCCACCCTCCGGTGAGTTATTCAAAGCGTCTGATGACATACGAATCATTTATGAGCGGCGACTAACCGTAAAAATAATCTACCTCAACCTCATTTCCTGTATTCCGTTATCTCTGATTTTTTCAAGTGTGTCGTATGAAAAAAAATGACAAATTTGTTAAAAATTTGTAGACCAAGCTAAATTTGAAAGAGTTTTTAATTTAATAGTTTGAGTTTAACTATACTGATTGAAGAAGTCATTATGAATAATGACAAGTTCCTATTTTTCCACCTTGCAGAAGCAGATACAATATTGTCTTTGATTTTGTCGTCACTAGCCTAAATATTTTTTTGGGCGAATAACACGCCTTATGCAAGCAAATGATATGTGCAGTGCGAGTTTAAATTTGTCCTTTGCATTGAATAATAGGAGTTTGAACAAACGATGTGGAACTAGACTTTGCTTGGGTTTGTGTTTTGTTGTTTAAAGGTACTTCCTAGCATGTCTAAAACTTTTGGCAGAATTCGAAATTTAACGTGTGTAGATCGTAAATGGAAAAATACAATTTATTTCTCACCACCATGCGTAGGAATATATATTGACGTTTGGAACTCCATTGAAAGTGATCCCTACTTTGTGGAGAAATTGAGTTGAAGTGCCAGGCAATGGAAGGCCAAAATAAGAATACAATGAGCAATTCTAGAATCAAAATGCTCATTTGATCTTTTTAGTAATAGTAAAATTTATTTCATAAGACTTTTAGTTAGTGCTTTAGTTAATTTAGTGTAAAAGAAAATTTTCAAATAAAGTTCATTTGAATAGAACCACTTACACATACTTTTAAGCACAGAACAATGTAGCATGTTCCCATTTTTTCTGCAATGAGTAATGTAGTATCATCAGCATACCATATCAGGTAATAGTCATACAAGAATTCTACAATGCCATTAATGAATAAAGAAATTTAGACGGGCCCCAGAATAGATCCCTCAGAAACTCCAGTCGATGATGGCGACAAGAAAGATCTATACTTTTTGTTGTTGATTGCTTTGACTTCTAGTTTTACCAGCTATATTATTCCTGAGAAATACGACACGATCCAGTAAAAATGTTTGCCCTAACCCTAAAGAAATACCTCTTTTGCCCAACAGGCCATAACACAGTCAAATGTCTTAGGTATTTAAATTCAAAAGTACTTCAAAATGATATCGTTTTTTGAGTCTCTTCAATAGTGATTGTAAATTTGCAACAAATCTGTAGTAGATTAAACTTTTGTATTCGATTGCTTCGATTGTATTAAAAATAAAGTGATCCTAATAGATTATGACCATCAACATATTATTCACGAGTGATGATTGGGGGATTAGTACTACCTGCATGCGATAAGAACTTCTTTTGGTGCAGTAGAGAGAATGAAAGTTAGTTTGATATCATTCAAGACAATAAAGTCTTAACTAATGTATGTACATAATATTTATCAAAGTATAATTAATATGAACAATATTCTTGTAGTTGAAGATGGCGTCTTCTATTGTGTATTTTTTGGGTCAAAGTTTGATAATCTGCGTTTCTCAATTTCAAAGCAAGTTCTTTTCCGAATTCTGTGAGGTATAGTTTCTGATTTACCGTATCCTGATTAATAATGCACTGATATGAGCATTAACTACATCGGTGCCTACAAGTTACTTTAAATGTTCAACACCATCGTATTCGTCTCCTTACTACAATACTTTCAGCACTAATAAGTACACTCAGTGACATTAGAAGTGTTACACCCTGAAGAAGTAGTTTGTTGATGATTTGTTGATTTTTTGGCATGAAACTGCCTATATTTAAAGCAATCTATGATAAGAATGTGAACTTTTTATCATTGATACTTTTTTGTGAAAAAAAACTTTCCATCGAAGAGATTCATGTTCATGAGCGCTGACTAACATGAAAAAGTTTAGTGATTGTGTATCTGTCTACAAGTGCTAAGCGTAATCAAATGGCTGCAATTCGAAGACGTCAAAATGATCACCATGTTCGTAACTTTGGCAGGGATGGGATTGTTGCCTATCGAGATGTTGGTTTGTCCTATGGCGAAATTGGCCGTCGTGTTAATTGTACTGGTGGAGGAACACGAAGAAGACCAACAGGTCAACTGACAAGGGAACCTCTCGAACTGTAAATCGCACAGCATACGTCATTTCGCGTTTATTGGATCATATTGTATATAAATATGTATATCAATCGAAAGGGCTGACCAAACTGTACAAGTACGCCATTGAAACTATTTTTCTATCTCTTACTGTTTAAAAGCTATTCAGAAAAAAACAAATTTGGGTCAAATTGCAGGGGTAAAGTACACCCCCTAAAGTTGAAGATCCGCAGCAACGGAAAGCGCCCTTGAGCAACTATCCATGGGGTCTAACTTACAAAGTTTCATCAAAATCTGCCATTTACAGTTCGCGAGGTTCCCTCGTGAGGCGTACTACAGAACGTCAAGGTAGGCGCTTCAGACAACTAAAAATCGCTGACCAATAGTTTCGACAAGAAGATAGTACACTATATCAACGTGTGGCTTTGGTCTTTTTCCATACCGACCACGATTAGTGCTTCCTTTGGCTGCGGACCACTGTCGTCAACGCTTGAACTGGTGCAGAGAACGGCAGAATGGAATAATGTCGTCTTCAACGACGAATCGCAATTCTGTCTAGGTATGGACAATAGTCGTAAAAGGGTACGATGCGGGCGTGTAGAGCGACGCAATTTTGGGTTTACTGTTGAGAGGCATGTACATAGTACACTAGGAGTTCATGGTTTTAGTTCAAGTTCAGAGTTCAGTAAAACTTTTACTTAAACCTAGACTGAAAAACCGGGCATTAGAGTAATGGTTTGGGGGGAGGGGGCTGTTGTTTATGGTAGCCAATCACAATTTCTGTTTATTCGAGGCAGTATGACACTTGCGCGTTATGTTGATGACGTACTACAAAACATTTTAATACCTCATATACATAAATGGCTGTCCACACATCCTTTTTCAGGAAGACAATGCACGTCCCTATAGTGCTCGTCGAACTACAGGCTTCCTGCAAGAAGCAGACGTTAATGCTTTGCCTTGGCCACCCCGTTCCCCGGATTTGAACCGCATCGTGCATGTGTGGGATGGATGTCATGTGGAGGAGACAATTGACTTTGCACCACTGAGTATAGTTTGCAATTTTCTTAGTTTTTTACCAATTACTCGTTTTGGATTTAATTTTAAATTAGATTTGGGCATTCCAACTAAATACGTTCCCTCTTATAAAGTAATTTCAGTAACTTTAATGGTTTTTGTAGATCCTAGAATCGATCCAAGAATTTAATTTCTTTACAGTAAACTAAAACGTTGTGTGTGTACCTCTGTTCTAAATATTATTAATACAGTTTAATGCCATATGTGTCTTCATCATTCTGATTTTATAGAAGTTTAACTTTGAGCTGCATGTTCATTTGTTTTGGTTATAGGAATTTACATCTTCTTAATTTAATAATGTGCTACAAGACGCAGATGTCAGATCTCTATCTATTAAAATAATGAAACATATTCCATTATCAAGTTAACAGCGAGCTGTACATATTCCCCAAAAGGATGATTTTCTTTGATTTTGTTGGTGCTCTAATAAGAAGTGGTTTATTGTAATTTCATAAAATCCGCGTTCGCTATTATTATTAACATGCTAGTGACCTCTCGAGGAACCCTCTCACTATAAATAATAACAGAACGTTGCATGTTGTAGGATCATTACAATCAAAAGCTATTCCGTTACTTTCGATAATGTTTCGAAATAATGACGTTACACCTACGTATGTATATGTATATACGTATATGTATATAGTAATGTAGTCGCCGTAGACTAGTACGGAATTAGGGATTTTTTTTATTTTTTTTTAATTGTAAAGAAATAAAATACCAATTTAGCGTTTGACGTTTCGGATGTAATTTCATCCTTTTTCAAAAACATGTTTAATTGAAACAAAATTCTCGAGAAAGCAGTTTAAAAAAAAACATACACTTACATAGGCTGCAGTATACAAATTTAAGTAAAAAACACTTGTTAAGATCTTCTACAAACAGAAGAACCATATTTGGGCCAACACAAATGTGGTAAACGTAATTAAAATACTAGTTTGGACATTTACAAACATGTTAAAAATATGAAAATTTAAGTTAAACACTTTAAAAATTGTTAAAAAAAAAATAAAATTGATGGAACATCATAGTCAGAGAAGTGGCCAAGGCAAGAACTGTAACATGACTACGTCGAAATATTTAAGATTAAAGTATGGTAGAAAAATCATCTTTCTTTCTCAGTCTACGGCGACTACATTACTAGTATCATCACAACGTCGGAGGTACATCCGAGTTCTTCATTTACAATTTTATATGTATATACATATATATATATTAATTTTGTTGGGGTATCGAATTTTTCGCTATTATCTTTCCCATTAATGGCGCAGTATCGCTAACACGCCATTGCGGCGTTTTAAATTTTCAATACTTCACCTATATTGAACGTGTTCCAACGCCGAATGTGTGCCTACGGATGTATGACGCTGTTGCCGTTTTTTTTTGTTTTCGCGAAAAATACGTTTTGTCGCTCGACAATACGTATTACAGCTTTACTAGCACCATACATTTTAGATGAGTAGCACTGTGGAATCGCTAATTGGTATGGTAACTGCAAATGGTAACGTATTATAAAATTAAATGGCTGCTCGTGTTTAAATGCATAATTATTGCTGTTGACTGCAACAAACGGTTACAGATTTTTTTTTATATTCAAGCAAAAAGTAGGAATTTTTGTTGTGGAAGCGCGAGCAATAATTATGTTTAGATATAAATACTTTGTCGCTTGGATTGAATGTACCACTTCAAACAATTCAACATTTGTCCGTCTCAATATTGATTTGCTAAATGAAATAACTTATACGAGTACTACAACTGCAGTAGGCAGATTAAATTCTTTGCTAAACAGGAAAGCTTAGTGACTTAGTACTCCACGATATCTACCACGACAATATTTTATATCATCTACTTAAAACGCAATGTTGTGCTGTACAGTTTTAATGCGCTGTTCTAATAACTACACGATTTAGTATCACCTTATTAACTAGATTCTAGTGACTTGATGTATCAGCTTTTCTTGCAATATTTGTAACTGTATTATGTAATCAAGTTAGGTATTATTGCATCAATTTTTGTTTGGAACTTGGTAGATTGCCTATTGAAACTTTTGCTGAGCTTTAGGAAGCTTTTGTGAATATTTCTTGACCGAAACAGAGGTTTTTGAAATTTATGCTTGTTCCAACACCATCATAAGATTAGAACTGCAACAATAGCCATGCTCAGCGTGGTTTTTGATATAGAGGATATTGTCAACAAGAGGGTTATGTCAAAGTGCTAAAGTAAACTTAGGTTTTTATTGTGAGGCGCCTAAAAAAATATAGGAGGAAGAATACGCATTTCCTTGAAATAGAAAAACTGAGTGGAGCATTACGATAATGCATCTGCACACGCATCTACGAAAATATCAGAATATTTCGAAAAATATTCATGGATCTCTTGGTTTCGAAGTAAAACACTAACTTACTTTC
>SMLS01054246.1:0-12522 GCA_004785975.1 Popillia japonica
CTGACAGCAGCTGCGAACAAAAAGCCCTCAGACAACGTTGATGAATTTCGCATTGACACGTTAGCGAATAGCATCACAGAATTTCATCACAACGCATCAGAGGGAAGTACATTTGACTCATGGTACGCAAGGTATGAAAGCATTTTCACCGCTGACGCGAAAAATCTGTCAGATGAAGCAAAAGTTCGACTGCTTCTACGAAAGCTGAGCACCCAAGCCCATGAACAGTATGTCAACATCATTTTACCGAAGGAACCCAAAGACATAAAATTCGACGAAACTGTAAGCAAATTAAAACACATGTTTGGCAAACAAATTTCGTTATTTAATTCACGGTATCAATGCCTGAAACTGACGAAGTTACAATCGGAAGATTTTGTCTCCTATGCCGCCAAAGTAAATCGACATTGCGAAGAATTCAAGCTTAGTAAAAGCACACCAGACGAATTCAAATCATTGATTTTCGTTTGCGGTCTTCAGTCATCAGCTGACGCCGACATTCGCACCGCGCTTTTGTCTAAAATTGACAATAATCCAGACATAACTCTTGAAACTCTAACTTCAGAATGCCAGCGACTGATCAACTTAAAAAGAGATACAGCATTGGTAGAAAATGGTAAATCATCAACGAATTTTTCTGTTCAAGCAGTGTCTAATTATCAATCAAAGAAACTCGATCAGAAAAAGACAACAGCAGTTCCAAAAACACCATGTTGGTTTTGTGGTGATATGCACTACTCAAACAAATGCACTTTCAAGAATCACAAATGCAACACTTGCAACGTTGTTGGTCACAAAGAAGGCTATTGTCAAGCAGGGAAGCGAAAGAAACGAAACACAAAAAGCGAAGGAACCGGAAAAACAAACGTGAAAGCTATATCAAATCATCAGGTAGGATTTCCACATACACGCAAGTACGTCATTGTTACCATCAATGGTACGTCTGTCAAACTGCAGCTCGACACAGCTTCAGATATAACAATTATATCAACAGAAACCTGGTCGAAAATAGGGAAGCCTGACCGCCAACTGACAAGTCATAATGCACGCAACGCTTCAGGTAGAATACTTCCAATTTCTGGTGAAATTCAATGTAATATGATTTTGTCAAAACAATCACGTAGTGGCACATGCTATATCACACCAATTAAACACCTAAACATTTTTGGAATAGATTGGATAACAAAATTTGGATTATGGGACGTTCCCCCCAATTCATTTTGCAGACAAATTTCCACAACTAACCCTATTGAGGAAGCTCCAAACATTCAAGATTTGATCAGCAAATACGCAGACATTTTCAACGATGACAAGCCAGGAATTTGTACGAACACTCAAGTGCAACTCTCGTTAAGAAAAGACGTAAAACCAGTTTTCCGTCCTATACGTCAGGTCGCATATGCAGCCATAGACGAAATCGATCAAGAACTGAATAGATTTCAACAACTGGGCATCATCACTCCGATAGATTTCTCAGAGTGGGCAGCACCAATTGTAGTAACCAAAAGAGCAAACGGGAAAATTCGCATTTGCGCTGATTATTCCACCGGATTGAACGATGCACTTGAACCTCATCGATATCCTTTGCCACTTCTCGAGGATATTTTTGTAAAACTTGCCAACTGCCAGTATTTCAGCATCGTGGATTTATCTGACGCATTCCATCAAGTTGTCGTTTCTGAAAACTCGCGAAAACTCCTTACAATTAATACTCACAGAGGATTATTTCAATATAATCGATTACCATTTGGTGTGAAAACCGCGCCAGGAGCTTTTCAACAGATAATGGATCAACTCATCTCGGGATTAGATGGAACATCCGCCTATCTCGACGACATACTAATTGCAAGCAGTAACGACAGTCAACATCGACAACACCTGGATAACCTTTTCGATAGAATTCGGGAATTCGGATTTAAAATCAAGGTTGGAAAATGCAAATTTTTCACAAAACAACTCCGCTATTTGGGTCATCAGATAGATTCAGGAGGTATCAAACCCGATCCTGCAAAGATCGAAGCCATCGGCAGCATGCCACCACCATCATGTGAATCAACATTGCGCTGTTTCCTTGGTGCAATTACGTACTACGATAAATTTATCAAAAACATGCACAATCTGCGCAAACCACTAGACAATTTGTTAAAGAAGGACACCAAATGGAATTGGTCGAAAGAATGTCAACACTCTTTTGACGAATTCAAGAAGAATCTCAAGTCAGATCTTCTTCTTACCCATTTCGATCCGACGAAGAAAATAATTGTTGCAGCAGACGCTTCTAATACCGGAATTGGAGCATGCATTCTACATGAATTTGAGGACGGTTCAATCAAGGCTGTTTATCATGCTTCAAGAACTCTGACACCAGCAGAGAAAAATTATAGTCAAATAGAAAAGGAGGGTTTAGCTCTAATATTTGCCGTAACAAAATTTCATCGCATGATCTACGGACGTAAGTTTGTGCTACAAACAGATCATAAGTCGCTCATCACCATATTCGGCTCCAAGAAGGGAATTCCTGCGTATTCTGCAAACAGACTTCAGAGGTGGGCCATTCTTCTCCTTTCATACGATTTTGATATTAAATTCGTACCAACGACAGAGTTTGGATATGCAGATATACTTTCAAGACTGATAAATTCATCCATTCAACCAGACGAAGACAGAGTCATTGCAGCTATCCATAATGACTCGGTTCAAGTTCTAGAAGAAAATATTCAGAACCTTCCAATAACATTTAATATGGTTTTTCAAGCAACGAGAAAAGACAAGGATCTGCAGAAAGTTACCAAATATATACAGACCAAGTGGCCTTACAAAATAAAAGATCTCAGTCACGATCTCAAGCAGTTTCACGCCAGGAGGAATTCACTCATACTTGTCAATGAATGTGTGATGTACGAAAATCGACTCGTTATTCCAACGATTTTCCGCAATCGAATTCTCAACCAGCTACATAAAAGTCATCCTGGAGAGAAAAGAATGAAATCCTTAGCTGGAAAATATGTCTATTGGCCACACATGGATCAAGACATTACGGATTTTGTCCGCAATTGCTCAAACTGTGCGCAAGCAGCAAATACACCAATTAAGGTTCCACTGGAATCATGGTTGACTCCTACCAACCCATGGCAAAGACTTCACATTGATTTTGCAGGACCAATTGATGGCGATTATTTTTTTATAGTCGTGGATGCTTATTCAAAATGGCCTGAAGTCATTCAAACACGAACAATTACGTCAGAATTTACTATTAACGCATTAGAAGACATTTTTTCGCGTTTTGGAATACCTGAAACCATTGTATCAGACAACGGAACTCAGTTTACTAGCGTTATTTTCCAAGAATTCTGTTTAAGAAATGGTATTAAGCACATACGAACAGCACCATTTCATCCACAATCTAACGGACAAGCTGAGCGATTTGTTGAAACATTCAAGACAGCTCTCAAGAAAATCGCAAGAGGAAGAACATCTCTAAAGGACCAAATCAGATCATTCCTATTCTCCTATCGAACAACACCCAACTGCCGTTGTCCAGATGGAAAAACTCCAGCAGAGACATTACAAGGAAGAGAACTTAGAACAACATTCCACATGCTTTTTCCACCAAAGGAAAAGGCTCAAGCCAAATCTGAAGATGCTTTTGTTCAAGAAAAACAATTTAACATGAAGCATGGTACAAAACCTAGATCGTACGCACCAGGCGACAGGGTCTACGTTAAGACATATAAAGCAAACGCATGGAAATGGATTAAAGGCGAGATCATTGAAAATATTGGTAATGTCATGTACAACGTGTTGACTGAGACATCAAGACTTATTCGAGTTCATGCCAACCAAATTCGTCAACGATTCAGCCATGATAATAGCATTAAAAGTCCGCAACAACTTCCATTGCACCTTCTATTAGAAGAGTTCGAAATTCCTACTCAAAATCAATCTACATCAATTCAAGTAAATATTGATCCAGTTGAGTCACACTCTGATGACAGCATTGTACCATCAACAATACTCGAAACATGCAGACCTCAACGTCAACGGAAAACACCGAAGTACCTAGAAGATTTTGTTCTTTAAGAAGAGGAGGTGTTAGGAAGCCATGACTAAAATAATTAATCATCTGTCAGTTAGTTAGAGAGAAATGTCATTATTGTTAATTAGTGTATTTTTGTATTTTCCATTAAAATAGAATACATCTTTCCATTATAAGAATCTTGTGCCTTTATCAGTATCCAGCACAACAGTATTAAAATATTAAATTTGTTTATAGAGTCTTTTCATTACCCACAATGTACGCAACGGAGGAAAAAGTTCAATTTTATACGTGGTATTTAGAAGGATCATCGTTACGCGAAGTTGCAGCTCTACTTAGTGTTTAGTATTCAATAGACCTATTTCGAGTCAATCAACGATAGCAAATGCAATTAAGAAATTGAAAACTTCTGGATAGTATGGATACAACCAGAACCACAATAAAAAACGATCTACAAGACTAAGAATAATAACAGAATATGTAGTTGGAATTAAATGTTGTGATTTATGTCGAACACGACAAGTGCGCAACATCCAGTAAAATTGCTTCAGAAATGGGTATAACCCAAGAGACCGTCTTAAAGATTTTGAAGAAGCACAAGTATAAGTCATTTAAGTTCCAAATGCATTAAGAATTAAGGGCATATGATTATGAAGAAAGAATACGTTTTTGCGAAAATCTATTTCACAAAATAAGTACTGACAACGATTTTGTCAAAATAATCCTCTTCAATGACGAGACGACATTTATTAAACACGGGGAACCTAATCGCCAAAACTGTAGGTACTAATCGAAAGAAAATTAACGAGAACGCAGTATCCTGAAAAAGTAAATGTTTGGGCAGGAATTATTAATAATCGTATTATGGGCCCATTTTTTATCGATGCAGAAACATATTATCAATTACAACGGAATGAAATTATTCCAGCAGTAAATGATCAAAATTTAGACCAAATCTGGTATCAACCTTAGAAATGTTATCTAAATTTTAAGTGAAAGATGTCCTAATCGATGGATCGGAAGAGAGGGACCAATTAGTTGGCCATCAAGGTCTTCAGATTTAAATTCGTTGGATTTTTTTACTGGGGAAGGGTGCAATCTTCGGTGTACGACAATGTTCCTCTAGGCAGCATTGCAGAGCTCAAATATAGACATCATTCAGGGGTCTTCCAGGAAATTACCCCTCAACAAAAAAGCAACGTTTTAAATGAATTGTATAATAGATTAGGCTACTGTTTGGCTGTTAACGGCAACATTTTTGAACATCTTGCGTAGAATTAGTGAAAGTATCATTTTAAGATTTGTTGAAAAAATGTGTTTTAATGTCGTTATGTAGGTATGTTAATGTATGTGGTGTAATTTGAAAAGCATTTGAGATGTATCAAACGTATTTTATAAATTAAAACAAAATAAGTTAAACTAGCGTGTTTTTCTTATATACAATTTTGCATTATTCACTGTGGTCAAAAAATATTTTTTCTGTAACTAACCATAACAACATAAACTTAATTCACAATGTACGATTTTAAATTATTCAGTAACCTCGTATAACATACCATACGAATAAAATATGCAGATCTATTGAATAGTTTCCATAACAATGTCGGTTGAAGTATGTATGTACTGCGTTATGTTAAGCTCACTGTATATTTCCAAAAGGGTTTTAGCTTACCTCGTACCGTGGGGATCCTCCCAGTATTTCTCTGCTGTACTTCACAATTGTACACAAAGGTATTATGGCCCCTTCTTAGTGAGATTGTCTAGTTTCACGTTTCCGTTCACACCTTTGTGTCCCGTAACCCACAATACCTAGACATTCCCAAAAAACCTTGTACATCCATGCATATAAAATAAGTTTCAAAATATCCATGTTTGAATAATTTTAGTTTTACAATTGATGGGTTCTTTCCGGAACTTCGAAAGTTTCCCCATCTTGACCATATTTTGAGTGATAAGATTGTAAACTTTGTAGACTGATTGATATTAGCCAATCTTTCTAATGCCATATTATTGTTTTAAGTATTTGTAAATTATTTGGCCATTTTTACTTTGTTCCAAAACTCATATTAATATAATGGTGCGGTTGTAATTACTAGAGAAGTTGTAGAATCATGGACTCGCGATACGTTGGAGTTGAAGCTTGACGGTATTATACTGATATGTTGTTTATGTAATAGCTTTATTTTATACACGCAATTTTTTCGACGATGCACTGGAAAATACATCATAATTTAAAATACAGCGACAAAGCGCTATACGCCCATAGAAATACTGTAAAGAATTTGATATTATGATAATGGAAATTATAGACCGTGTGTTCATGGTAGATTAAAACTCTTATATTATTAATTAAAAAAAAAACATTTTTGAATTTTACGTGCCACAATCATAATTTAGAAGTACCTACCAATAATGATTATTCGCGGAAAAATATAACAAACTTTTACTTTTTCAATTACAAAATTAAAACTAAGACGATGTTTCTCAAAATACATTCATATGATAGATTAGTAGTTGCGTAGTAACCATCTTCAGGAACGTTCTGCGAGCGGTAAGAGATACGCAAGAAGTATATGTAGTTGAGTACAGTAGTCTGCTAATTCCCCTGAACGGGCGGATTATCGTACATCTTTGGTGTATCTTACAGCAAAGTATAAATTTGAAATTTTAAAACTGAACAGAAGTTTCAGAGCCACCCATATTGGATGCTGTTAATGAAACTTTAAAATGCTTTTGAAGAATACAGGGTGTCAAATGAATAGCGTCGAAATAATAAACAGTATCAAACTAATATCACAAGAAAGGTAAATCCAAAGAAATTACGATCTATACTAAAAAATTTTTTTTTCTTTAATAATTACCAAATTATGTTATATAAATTTTGTTGAATTCGGGCCTGACACGTGTGTACAAGAAAAAAAAGGACGCTGCAAATATTTCTAATAGACATAAACAGATATTTTTTATCAAGTTGAATGATATGTAAATAAATGTTTATTGTACTCTATGAATGCACTTGTTTACGAAGCAGCTTTGCTGCTCTATGAGTTGCACATGTGGTCTTTTCAAAAATATTCTATTTATAACAAGGTCACACATTTACTACAGATTTTATTCATTTCGACCTGTTTCTTTGTAGGAATCAGGTGTTTTTGTTTTTTTCATTACAGAAACTTTCAATATTAAAGTACAACGACATATTGTTACCTAATAATCTGGTAATTAATAATTTACTATTTGAGATTGCGTTCGTAGTTAATAGTTTTTTTCTTTTGAAATAATTCGTGGTAGTCTTGAAGAGGACTGTTTGATGAGAAACAGGACAAAAACTGAGAGTAATGTCCACAATTACTATATACAACGAGCTCCGGATACACGCTTCTGTGCGACGGCAAAACTTATCATAAGCTGGGCCGCTCTGACAACACAGTCTCGAAGAGCCTCGACGTCTAAAAGTTCACGTCGACCATCATAAACAAAGTTTTTCATGTATGCTCATAGGAAAAAGTCCAATAGATTCACATAGGGACTTCGTGCAGGTCACAGAATCGTCCCTTCTCGGCCTATCCAATGTGTAAATGCCTAGTTTAAATGTTCCTATACAAGTCGGGCAACATGTGGAGGTGCCCCATCGTGCATTAACTACATTTGCCGTCGTACTTGTAGTGGTATGTCATGCAAGTAATCGAGTAACGTAATTTGTAGACAATTTAAATGATCTACCGCATTTAATTTTTCGGGAAGTACATGTGGCCCAAATAAATAATCGCCCAATATTGCGACATATACATTTATTGATGTTCTATGTTGGGATGAACTCTGATGGATATCTTGTGGGTTATTATCGGCAGTGATAATTATTATGGTATTCAGCACACCATTTTTTGTGAAGCAGTATTCATCGGTAAACAGGATCACGGATCGAAGATTTGGAAGACGAGTTTCTGATTGACGAAACCATTCACAACAGGTAACCCGTCGAGGAAAATCATTGTCTGATAGACGTTGGATTTGCTGTAGGTAATACGGGCGCAGTAAAAGATTTTATCCTATTTCTCCGTAGATTAAAATTATGTCCATGTACTCAGTACTTGTATCACTGTGTTGTCCATACATTTATGCGTTGCGCTCGAACAACAGGGCCGGACTGAGATTGAATAATATTCTAGATCACTATCACCGACAGGACACCAAACACTTGGATAAATGCCAACGCGTTTAGTTTTATTATCGCCTTGATAATGACAGCATTGCTGTCGAAATGCGTTGGCATTTATCCAAGTGTTTGGTGTCCTGTGGGTGATAGTGATCTAGAGTTCTACTTCGGCACCAAGAGATCCAGTGAATATTTGTTGAATAATATTATTTTCTCGTTACTGCGTGGATATAAAGTATTCATTTTTTGAGATTTAGGTTTCCATGCCATTAGCTTTAACCTCTTCTATTTTTATAGACTTTTTAGTAGACATCCTGTATATGATAATTAAAAATTATTTTTATCTTCAAATAAATAACTTAGATGTTCAACACATTCTATTGAATGATAATAAACATGAAAACAAGTAGAAAATTCTAGGTTCAATTAGGTTCAATGTTCGATCCTTTTCGTGATATTGAACTTTAAATTTGGTCAATTTTTTAATTGTTTTATTAATTGATACGATGTTATTGTGTGTATGTAGGTGGTAACCATAGCAGCTTATTATGCACTTAATTTGAATTTTGTATACTTTAAGATGTCTCAACATTCAGTATTCATTTTTAGTGTGTGCGTATATTATAGTTTACTTTAAGCCAGAATTTGAATTCGCGAGTCTTGCTTGAAAAGCCGACATGCTAAATGTTTAAGAAGAAGATACTGGCAGTTCAAGTGCTTATTACTGACTAAGTGGAGTTTAGTGTCTAATAAAAATATTATTCAGTAAAATATGCCAATAATGTTAGCGTGCAACTAAACGAATTTAGTACCAAAGCTTTCTTTCAGAAATGTTCTTATCACAATACATTGTTACAAGAAATCAATTACAGACTTAAAGAATGAAAGCAGTCTAAGCGGTCAAAATTAAACAGTTGGAAACATTGTACGTAGTATGCCCGCGCAGAGCGTGGCAGAAGTTATTTTGCAATACGTTGAAAATAATCCTAATCAAAATCACAGAATAAAGCCTGCTTTACATGTCATGGCGTTCTCATTTTTATAGTTTGCGTGAATGGTTACTACTTGACTGTTTTTAACACCTTTTGCTTATGTTTGAATGTCGATTTATACTCAGATTTTGATGTGAAAATTTAAACATGGTATTGGGTATGATCCTAGGTGCAGTTCGAATAACACATTGTATGTATTTATAATTTTTATAACTTAAGATACCCCAACTATGCATTATTGTGAAGTAGAAAACTTTTATAATGAACGAGTAGTTATTGCCGTTCATGAAAATATGCCATGGTTCTTTTACATATATTGACTGGTTTCTATTTTAACAGAAATACTGATTCCTTTAGAGTTTCAGCATACTGTAAATATTGAAACAAATTATATGTGTAAATGTTGGGTCAAATAGATGGAAGTATTATTAGTTATTTTATGTGGTTAGTATGAATTTATGACGCCGAGAACAGGTTGTATGATTTATATCGTCATTTTAGCTGGGCAGAGATATAAAAACGTATCACTACGTTACATTAAATTGATTCACACATTCAGGTACATAACTAGTAACTTATTTAGTATCAGTTTTCGTAGTTATATGCCGAAGAAGTTTACCGGGCCATGAAAATAAAAATTATTTTCTAAAGTTTGTAATAGTTGAAGGTCATATTTGAGATATATAATACTACATGTACAGTAGTGTGCATAAATTATCGATCACTCACATATTACGCAAATACAAGTTTGTTGCAACTCTATTCGGAGGAAATCGTCACAATAAAATCATTTCTATACTCTGGAACATTGAGAATAACGGGATTTGTATCATCTGTTGTTTGGTCAGCAATTACCGCTGAACTATTTTTAATTAAACAAAAAAATTGTTAAATTAACGGTCACGATCATTTACCGAAGTTTGGATGATCTGTTGATGAGTTTCGCCCCAACAAGCGCCGGTTAATTTTTGCCGAATCCCCGTATTTTACATTTACTATTCATTTACTATTTTTGACCATTTTTTTAGTATATTTATCATTGTACTGCAGTTGTAACTTAAAAAACCAATTATCACTGAACTATTTTTAATGAAACCAAAAAATCGTTGAATTAACGGTCACAATCATTTACCCAAGTTTGGATGATCTGTTGACGGGTTTCGCCCCAAGAGGCGCCGCGCCGGTTAATTTTCCCCGAATCCCCGTATTTTGCATTTACTATTTTTGACCATTTTTTTAAGTATATTTATCATTGTATTGCAGTTATAACTTAAACAAGCAATTATCACTGAACTATTTTTAATTAAACCAAAAAATTGTTAAATCAACGGTCACAATCATTTACCGAAGTTTGGATGATCTGTTGACAGGTTTTGTCCCAATAGGCGCCGGTTAATTTTTGCCGAAACCCCGTACTTTGCATTTCCTATTTTTGACAATTCTTTTTAGTGTATCGATCATTATATTACAGATATAACATAACACAACAACTTTTGAACTAAATTGCCTAAATATATGTTACACAACTAATAACACAATAAAAAATCTTTTAATCAATCCAAGTAAAAATGAGACCAAAGTCTGGTATTTACAAAATTGTATGTAAGAATTGTGATCAAGTTTATGTTGGTCAAACTAAACCAGATATAAAGAATATGTAGCCCTTTTTCCGTTTAGAAGAGTTGATTCTTCCGCAAGTAGCGCAACATTTTATTAGGAACGGACTCCGTATCAAGAAATTAGTAATTCGGTAACTCAAATCCCCACAAATTTTAATTAATTCAGGACACGTGTTTCGAGGACGCATGGGTCATCATTCTCAACCGTTTACCGAGTGAGTAAAAACTTTTACAAAGCTAACACAACAGGATAAACGGAAAAATTTAAGGCGCATAAACGGTTAATAGGTGATCAGTAACTTATGGACAGTAATGTATATAATGTTCGTATAAAATAACATGTTTCGTATTCTGAAGTTTTTTAACATTTCAAATATCGTTTTGGGAAACAACTTTAATTAACCGTCTGTATCGATTTGATGTATATAATATGTGCTGTTTCTCCAGAACACAATATAGTTTCTTTTCAAACAACCCCCCCAACATGATTCTTCCCTTTTTGATACTCGCTTAAATCAAACATGTAACTGCCAAACTATTTTTGTTAAACGTTTTTTAAAACACCCACTAGAATGTGAGGTACTAAAATATGTCAATTTTTGTTTACGTTATGTAATATACTTATTGGAAAAACATTCATGCAATTTTCTAAAATCTTATTTAATTTTTTGGTTTAAATCAAATTAGTATATTTTCTACTAGTATTTGCTATTGTCTTACAATTGTTTCATCAAATAATGACACTTTAAACATCTATCCTTGGAAACGATAACAATCTTATATGAATTCGAGAACTACTAGAAACTGTTAAAACGCATTGGTGGTATGTAGCTAATGCTTTCGGTTGAAATTGCTCCAGTATTTTGTATTTGAAGTACCAAGTGCGAGTATGTTGCCTTAATAAAATTGTATTTTCTCATTTTCATGTAATCCACTGAGATGTAATGGTAGTGCGAAAATGTAGTAACAATGTGTAAAAATTACGTGTTCAGGCATTAACTCAACTTTAAGCAATGCTTATAAATATGGAGTGACAGCCTAGTGTTAGGGATTAGGTGTCTATAACACTTTTTCTTTCATAGGAACGTGAGATAAAGAAAGGTTAAATGTAATGCCATTAACGTTAAAAGTATCTAAATCTCTCTTTTTGTAATGCAACTATTGTCATTATATTTTACTTCACAAATTCTAACTAAATTTTAGTGAATATAGTCTTTCTGGAGGATAGCTAATCAGATTGTGGTTAAACATTGCCAGAGATCTAGAGATAAAAAAGAAATGTAGTAGACAATATTGGAAACAGGTTTTATGAGTACAAGACGTCTGGAAAACACGTCAGAAAGACTAAAAATAACCTTGAATGAACTCTTATCGATCTTCTTCTATTTAATCTATCCCTCCACTACCGTCAAATCAGGCAATGACTACAGGTTTGCGTGCATTTATCACACTTTTCTATCGCCATGATAGTTAGAATGAAGTCATTACTAATTACTCATTATTGTAACATAATGATCACGCCCGTCGTTTTCTTGCTCGTTTTATAAGAACATCACTACGATCCAAAATATATTTTCTAAAGCAAAACTTATTCTACCAAAGCAATGCAAATGTGGCACCACACACTGATAAACACCAAAGACGTGACCTTTTTGCATTTGAGTACCTTGCAAAGCTTGTGAAAAGTGTAATAAACGTTGGAAAGTTTGTCATATACAC
>SMLS01054248.1:0-13097 GCA_004785975.1 Popillia japonica
CAAATTGCTGTAGATCTACAGCCCATCGGGCGAGTCTTCCGGACGGGTTCTTCAGTTCGTTGAGCCATCTAAGACACTGATGGTCAGTAACTACTTCAAAAGTATAGCCCTCCAGGTAATAACGGTATTTCTTTATGGCCCATACTACAGCCAAACATTCTTTCTCTGTCGTAGAATACTTGGTTTCGGCTGGATGCAACGTTCGACTGGCGTAGGCGACTGCTCGTTCCATGCCATCGACTTCCTGGATCAGCACGGCACCTAGACCTTGTTCACTGGCATCAGTGTGCAGCTGGAACGGCCTGGAAAAATCTGGGCATATCAACACAGGACTTTGTCTTAACGCATCTTTTACGGCTTGGAACGCAGCATCTTGTTCGGGACCCCAGAACCATCTTTGGTTCTTCTTAAGCAACTGTACTAAGGGTGCGGTAATTCTGGCAAAATTTGGTACAAATTTCCTGTACCACGAAGCAGCTCCTAGAAAACTACGGACATCCTTCACTGACTTCGGCGGAGAAATTTGACTTATCGCGGCCACCTTTTCTGGGTCGGTTTGAATGCCGCTGGCGGATACAACGTGACCTAAATACTTGATTGATTGTTTAGCGAACTGGCATTTGGCTGGCTGTAACTGGAGACCGGCTTCCTGCAAACGACTAAACACAATATGCAAATTACTTAAATGTTCATCAAACGTTCTTCCTAGCACGACGACGTCGTCTAGATAAACTAGTGCTATGTTAGCCAAATCAGGACCAATAATACTGTCTAGGAATCTCTGGAAGGTAGCACCAGCGGAATGAAGACCAAACGGTAAAACTTTAAATTGAAAGAGGCCTTTTCCTGGGACGGTGAAAGCGGTAATGGGACGGCTTGCGGGAGCTAGAGGCACTTGCCAGTAGCCATGTTTCAAATCTAACGTCGAGAAATACGTGCTATTACGAAGTTTGTCCAAGATTCCCGAAATATACGGTAATGGATAAGAATCTTTACTGGTTACAGCGTTCACCTTACGGAAGTCTATGCAGAATCTGGATTCGCCGGTTTTCTTCTGCACCAGAACGACAGGTGAACTCCACGGACTGTGACTCGGTTCTATTATATCTTCAGCCAACATTTTATCTACCTCCTGGTCAATTATTTGTTGTTTCCTTGGATTACACGGATAATACCTTTGCTTGATTGGAACGGTACCAGGCTGGATGCGGATTACGTGTTCTACTTGACTGGTACGGCCACGAACGCGAGAAAATTTACCCATCTCGGTTCGCAAGAACTCATCTAACTTCTGTTCTTCGGTTAATATTGCGGCGACGGACTCGAGGTGAGCAGACGGGTTATCTTTCTTCATAGCATGTCGTACTTCTCGTTTTCCAACATCTATTACAATGTTCATCTGTTTCAGCGCGTCCATCCCAAGAATAATGTCGTACGTGTTTTTCGGCATTATTACGAAGGATATCGGTAGGGTGGTTCGGCCTAATTCTATCTGGACACTTGTTCGGGCACGTGACTCGACGGTATCACCATTGGCCAGCGATAGTTTCGTTCTGGAACTCTGGACGGACCGTATCGCAGACTTTGGCAGCTGGTCTAACAACCGTTGACTCATACAGGACACTGTTGCACCTGTATCTACGAGCGCATCAACGCTCATTCCTGCGACGCGTAGTTTAAGCCAGATTCTATTGTCGGGGCGTTCTGCTAGCATGGCGGTCTCCATACTAACGCGGTTGCGGTGATGTTCTGAGCAGTTCAGCCCCGTGAGCCGCTCAGACTGGCGTTTCCCTGACATCTACAGTCCTTACTAGCGACGTTCAACAGGCCGCATCTGGAACAAAACAAAACGGAACGGTTTCTACAATTCATGCGGGTATGTCCTTCACGACCACATCGCCAGCATCTGCTCCTGGGATTGCTTAATCTTTCTGGCTGCCTGTCGGATGTACGTGACCTTTCGTCGCCATTCCTGGTTCCCTGTAATACTGCTGCTTGCTGGTGGTCATTTTCCCTAGCGACATTAGTAGCGGGTGCGGCTTGAACACGTTGTTCGGGCCGCCTGGGATTCGTAGCACCCAACGCATAGCCTGGAGCCATCCTGGACTCTCTCTGTATCAGCTAGTACTCAGCGGCTAGAGCAGCAAGTTCCTTCAGGGTTTTGAAAGCATCTCGTCTGGCATACAACTTATACTCGGGACGCATGTTCCGATAAACACGCTCTACTCTTTCGGAATCATTTAGAGCTTTGCCTCGTCGCATAAGCGTCAGGATCCCCGTTAAATAAGCCTGGAACGATTCTGTGGGTCGCTGATGACGGGCACGGATTTCTTCTTCGATCAGATAATCGTATCTCGGCGGTAAGTATTGCGTTTTAAAATCATTTAAAAAATCTTCCCAACTTGTCCAGAATTCTTTGTTGTTCCGATACCACAAAATTGCGTTTCCTCGAAACAATAATGGCAACGCTTTTAACAAATCACCTTCTGTTATATCGCAACATTCACGTAATTCTTGTATTCTTTCCAGGAAAGATATAGCATCGCCGACTCCGTCAAAATTCAAACCCCATTTGCGGACCTTTTCACACACAGCCATCGTTGTGTCTCTTTGTGTCGGATCTGTCGTAGGCGGCGTCGGAGACGTGGGCCGGGAAGACGTCTGTGTCGGATTGGTTTTAAGAAATGTGCTGAGCCTTTTCCTTAGCTCATCAACGGTACCTGCCGTATCTTGATCCATTCCTTCTAAAACTTTAATCAATTTCTCTTTCGGAAGGGAATAAATCCATGAAACTGGCACGGAGGGGGTTTTAAGGGAAAATTCAGCAGTTTCTCCTGTGTCTGTCATCTTAATGAAGAAATGGAAGAAGAGGTGCTATAATTATATATGTGGATACTATGTAAAAATAAATAAAGTATATTACTCTGCTTGTCTGGTTATTTTCGAAAACTGAAATCACTGTTCTAGAAAAAGTAGCAGTGACAAACCACGGAAAATATGTATGATATCGGGATCAGGCTTAGATAATCGGTTTTAAACAGGTCCCTGCTCGGGCGCCAGTTAATTTTTGCAACGGTACTTTCGGGATTCCGGGAATCGATGTAGATAATTAAGTAGAAAAACATCAAATAACAGTGACAGCATTCGTGTAGAACTCTGATCACTTTGTAACGCGTCCAACTCTAACCAGGTTGCGCCAGGACTCACTAGATGGCGTGCCGCGCTGAGCCTGTCATTTGACACCACGATGTTATTACAAGACGTAAAGGTTAATTATCTAAAGAAAAACAGGTTATGCCCGTTTGCAAAATTAACGAATTTTAACCTCGGGGTAGCATAAAGAAAATAAAACAGGTAGGGTTCAGCTATTTACATATATACATTTATTTCCAGGTCAAAATAAAATAAATTCTTTTACAGATACAGGTGATAGAAATCAAACGAAATGTTTACAGAATGCAAGAATAGCAAAACTAGCGGTTTATACAATAATACTGAGGCACAAGAAAAGAAAGAGAAATTCTTGTTCATCCACAGGTGATAGCAATGAAATGAAATATGTATGTACAAATTACACGAGCAATAAAACAGGTGGTTTAACACATGGAATGCTGTAGCAATAGATATATATAAATCGGTATGATGTCTATACACAATAATAGCAAGGCAAAAGGTACAAGTGATGCACACAAGGTACAAGTCAGGTAAATTCCTATAAATAGCTAAAAATCAATCGGTTAAACATAAATTATGTTAATAGTCATGTGCAAGTTTAACGGAGTGCATGTGGGGGTCTACTCTTAACACCTCACAGGAGGAAACAAATGCTGGGGCCAACAAGGCTTCGGCGCACCCAACGGATAGGGTCTGGATGGTTCTGCAGTGGCCAACGAGAACTCGACACATACTACAGAACACCTGGGGCCAACAGAGCTTCGGCACACCCAATGGACAGGACCTGCTGGCCAACTGATCGGCTCCGGCAGAAAGGTAGGGAAGGGAAGAGAGCTAGAAAGCAAGTGGATTTTAATACCAAAACGCGGCCTTTATATATCCTGGCCAGTACCTTTTTGTGGCATGACATCATGAGCAAAAACATAGTAAAAATATACATAGCCTCTCAAAACTGGACACATACAGGTTAGTTCAAAAATATAATTACATGTATTTACAATTGCAAGAAAACAATTTTAAATTAAATAAAAATTCAGTCAAAACAAATGAAAATATCTTCTAACTAAAAATTGTTTCTCTTGCCGCGAACGGAGTTCGTTACAATGGAAGTAGGTCTCAGTTGGTGTTCATCCAAACCACCATGAACATCGATGAGGTGGTAGAACCCCATATTCTTCCATATCTTCAAACGCTCGAAGACCCACTTTCCCAGCAGGATAATGCTCCTCCCGCGTAGCGAGAATTTCTATAAATCGCTTCGAAGAGGCTGATGTCAATATCTTGCCGTGGCCACCCAAATCCTCCGACCTCTCGCCAATAGAACTTGTGTGGGACATTATGGGACGAAAACTTATGAATTTAGCCAATACCCCGCAGACACTAATAGCTCTCCGGCATGAATTACAGGTTGCTTGGGACACCATACCCCAAGAGGATTTCGACCACCTAGTCGAATCAATGCCACGAAGACTGAGGGAGTGTGAAACTAATAGGGGCGCCTCGACACATTATTAATAAAAATTATGTTAAATTGTGTTAGTCTTTTGTTTTTTTCTTTGAAATTTTAATCAATTATTGCCTTTGACTAATTATACGTTTCTACCAAGTTTGGTCGAAAAATTCGCACCCCTTCTTGGCGTTGCAGTTTCCATGTCATGCAGCATATGAACAAAATAGTCAAATTTGGTAAAAAGACAATGAAATTTCTGTATCATATGTAGCTATACTTTTGTCGCGGACTGTAAAATAAAATACTTTATTATTATTTTTTTATTATTACTTTAGATATTGAGCAGTAATTTGAGATGGTAAGTTTAAATCTGTTGTGATTTTTGCTCTCTCTAAGACAGTGAAAGTTTTCATCAAATTCTCAATACATAATTTCACAACAAGGAGCTGACAATATTTACAGCATCTCGCGTATAATCTTAATGTGTACTTTCGTAAGGAAATTGTCTACTGCTGCAGTTAATGGTTTGGCAGCCTATATGTTTTGCGAACGTACTTTCAGTATACTGAAATTCATTTCCAGAGTAATATACAACCTTACTTACATACCTTCGAAATTTTAATCATCGACTGAGAAAATAATTGTTCTATAAATTCAAATTAAATCGTAAATTTTAAGTCTCGCCTCTCGGAATTTATGAATGCTTGATTACGTGTACGACGACGGCATTACAATATTTAACCATACCGGCAGTAGTAATAATACTAATACTAATAATAATAATGGCAGTATAAATGGAGTCGATGGGTGCGATCCTTTCCCGTCACCATCCGAAAGTGGTATTTGATGGCATTTCGCTTCGTACGTTCGCATTTAACAAAAGGTATATACGACCTATCCATGTGTACTACTTCACATTGCGGCAATATGCTTGCCGCCGCAGCAAATAGACCCATAATTGAACTTAAAGTAATAAATTTCTAAAAGCGGTAACTGGAAGACCTGCCTTCCAAGTCTTTTCATTACCCTACGTCGTACGCCTCTGGTATAGTGGGTACCGACGAGATGCGGGAGCTGCCGGTAATTCATGACCGTCGTTGGAATGGAGTGGAGGCTTGTTTGCGTTTAATTAAAGGCGTCCCTTAAATTTTTGGCAGCATCGACTGAATAGAAGTTGTGTGTGTATATATACGTTCCTGGTGATTCCTATCCAGGTATGGGTACTGCATACGCCTCGTTTTCACCGTGCTGTTATTTATGCCTGTGGATAGAAATATAGATGGGCGGCACGCTTGTGTAATGTTTATTTGTTACTTTTTTTTACTAGCACGGAAAAAGGAAGATATGCTATTATCAGTTAAATGAATATTGTTGTCGTGAAAATTTAAATTTGGATTATGTGGTAGTATCATGTCGATTTGCTTAATTATATTGCATTGGCTTACTATACTTTTCTTACCAGACTTCATCAATTTAGTAAAAATTTGTGATAAAATTATAAGATGAAGTTCACTGTAAAAGATATGGGAACTCATCGCAAATTTAAGAAGGAATTATGTAAGTGCGAGAATATGTCTCAAAATATGGCATTTGTACGAAACTCTAAGCAAATTATGTGTAAAGCAAATCGAATTTTATTGCCTAATAATAGTTGGTACCGCAGTCAGTGTCTCTCTTTCTCGATTTTTTGTGAACTTATTTGGTACAGATACGTAGCTTATTTTCTTTTGGAGCACACAAAATATTGCCGTTTTAATTCTACTAATTACTTGCTAATTACCAACAATAACGGATAATTATTTAATTTTGTTATTTATTGCAAGAAAAATCACATCTGCAACTGCATCTATGCCTGCGCATACCTCCTACGCATATTATAAATATAAAATTTCGTGTTCAGTAGTGTATTTCATTGATTAGTCAAAAATGTATTATTACTAAAAATTGAAATAAACTTCATTTCAATGAACCCTACATAAACAGAATTTACAACAGGTTTAAAAAATGACACCAGCTTAAAATATCACAAATTTGAAACCAATTAGCGAAACAGTCTACGTTTCACTAATCTAACTGTCATCTTTCCTGGCAATGCAAATTTAAAATATTTAAATAATTAAAATAAATAAAGTACGTGTATATGAAAATTAGAACTAAATACGGGCACCCTTAATTTGTTTTGTTGTAATTCTCCGTGTCCTCTGCAAAAGTACAAGCTAATTCACACCTGGATGATATTCAGTGTTATCACCTGGTGGAGATTTCTTTGACAATCCAATAACAACATTTTTACTTTTGATCTGCATCAGCTTTGGGTCTGGATTACTGTTTTTATGCTTACTTCGATAAGTAGTTTCAAAATCAATCTCGCAGCTCTATATTCTAAGATTAATTAATTGGAATTTCAAAGCAAAGGCTGGATTGAGTGCTTCTAAGCTTTTTGTTTCTAATCGATTAGTTGCTCAAGCTGGAAAAAAATTGTGAGATGTATTGCCAGAAAGAAAAATAAAAGCGTTCCAAAAGAAGAAAAATCTATGTAGCTGGTTTTAGACCAGGTCATCATTCATAGTAAGAACCCTTTTGACCTTCACTCAGGGTAGAAAGCGATCAAGGTCCAGATTCGTGATGCGCCTCACGAGGGTATTGTCGGAACTTTTGCTTCCTTATACGGTTTTCGTTGAAACTGAAATTGCAGTTTGTTTGCGGTGGAAATGGTCAAATACTCCCTGAATTGTTGGTTACGAACAAACCCTGGCATACTAGCTATAAGTCAAAGTGTACGACTTTGTAGAATTTGAAGGCGCCGTATGTAGGCTGTATGTACCTTTGCTATATGTGCGTTACCACGAACTTTTAACTTTAACAAACGTTATTACAAATCTAGGATTCAATATTTGTGTTACTGATTTGTAGATGCAGCAGTAGACGTGAATCCAATATTCGCAAGTTATCCAACTGCAAAGCTCCATGGGAACCTAAAATCCCTCATTATGAAATTGCCGACGCAAGGTGTTAGCTTTTTCACGAACCTGGGCGCTATATGCTTCGACTGGTTGTGACTGAACGTTCACTTAGAAAGCCACTCTAATACAGCGTCGTAATCTGTGACGCATCAGGCGACGTGGCAATATGACTTTAATAATTTGGATTAAATGTTTCATAGCTTTGGTAATCAATTTTCTAAGAGCTGTATTATTCATTAAATCAGCGGTTTCTCCCAATTAGCTGGTCTTGATAAAGTTATTCATACCATAAACAGACTCGGTACCCGTATAGAAAGATCCATCGGTCTCTGATTGATGATTGTGAGGGAACCAGAGATACGAAGTTTGAGTGTTGTGTCCGGCAATTGCGTGGAACCGGTCGATTATCGGTTTTCCGGTCGACTATCATTGCTTTTTGCGAAATAATTAACAACGCAACATTAATCAAATATTCACTGGATCTCTTGGTGCCGAAGTAGAACTCTAGATCACTATTACCCACAGGACACCAAACACTTGGATAAATGCCGCAACATTCCTTACGCCCAGATAATATTGTAAGAACGTTTAGAAAAATATTTACGCAAACTGTATACTGAGCAAGAACTGCTCGTCAGTTTTGCGTTGTGGGCCGAGCGCCTTATGCTATTTAGTTTGATTGGCTTTTCTTCAATACCATCATCAGTAATCCTCTGTCAGCAGATTCGCTGTCTGGCTGACTTCCGTTTTGCGAATCTGCCGATGAGGTGCTGTCTCGGTGAACTGACCGAAGATCTATTATTTCACCCTGTAATGGAACTTTTTGTGGCATTATTATTATTTTATGTATATACAAAACGGGTTGATCTTCACATACTGATGATGTATATATTATTTTACTTTCTTAGAAATACATACATACGTTGTAGTACTCAACTCATCTAGAAGCAGATTATTTAGATGTTTATTTTATTTCAATTTGTAATTAACTGTTAGTTGCACGATTCTTCAATTACTAACAGTGCTGTTTTAATTACATCATTTAATCTTGAGGTTACAGATTCTGAATTAGATTTGAATATCAACAGAATCCCCAGAGTGTTACTATCAATTATCTCCAAACGATGACACTCAATATATTCCTGTTACCAACATGTTCAAGCAAAGCAATTATTTATGTTGATTCCAGTACGAATCCCAAAATTACGACAAAGTTGTGAATCATATTCCTCTATAATTTGGAGAAACTGATCAATTCGAATGATTCTGACATGACCTATGGTTCTACAAACATGTGATTGCCACTTTAAATTATTTTTTCTGCGATTCGAAACAAAGATGTATCATTACGTAAACGTCTTGTTGTTTTGGCGAGGGATATTGGTAGCGAGGCCGCTGAGGAAGTGATGTATTTCGAATACTTACGTTCCGTCTCCGTTACCCTAAAAACCGATCGCCAGCATTACCACGCGTTCATGCAGTCTCCTCCCTCTTCATCTTTAGTCTTTCTTGATACCGTAATTAATATTAATGGCCCGAAGTCGCCTCGTAAATTGACTTTCTCGGGGATATTATTTCGCAGCTAATATTTCTTTAGTGCCCGGTTTTTCTTTTCGTATTCTGGTCTCGCCTGCGATACGTACTTCGCCTGTACTGCACCCATCGGCCAGTAACGGCCATCTATCGAGACGAGTAATTTATTAAATAGGAAAACTCTTCAGCGCAGTTCTTATCATAACGTGGAGAATTTATTTTCAATCGGTGTAGTGGATTTTATGGATCATAAAATAAAATATATTGGTTTAATTGGTAATATGTTCTTCTTTGCTAATATTGCAACGTATAAGTACTATGTATAGCGCGCTCAAGGTTGTTTGGAACAATTGTGTTCTAAATTTGATGACTACAAGAAATTATATAAAAATAAAGATAAAGATATACTTATGGTGTTTCATTATGGCATCCTTTACATTCAGAGTCTTTTTTCAAAATAGATAATGTATTTCAGCAAAACGTAGCTGCTATGTGCATCTCCTCCTTAGATAAAAAGTACTTAGATAACAGTGTAGCTTAAAATGTAAATCACTATTTATAGATATCATGTGATATACATGATACAACACAAAGTCACGCAGTATCACTACATAATAACAACGACAAGTGCAGTTTATTACGCCGGCGCATCCACCAGAATTTTATATTTATTGTGTGTCAGCTCTACGTAGCAAAGATGTGTATTTCATTATCATTAATCGCATTATAGTTAAAACAAGCAACCAATATCAAGAAACAAGTGAAATACTCGTACATACAAAATCGCATCAAAAATTTATTGTTTCAAACACAGTGCAATGGAAGTAACATGGCACCTTTAGTACGTGCTTGGATCTGATATTTAATGTGTATTTCTCCTATCTAAATTTCACTTTGTTGTATAAATAAGTCTTTTCGATGTGAGTATGATAATGTATAATACTGTGAAAAAGCCGTGTAGGCGACATATTGAGTGTGCTAGTGTCTTTCAACTTATTAGTCACTCCTCGTCTGTCACACATACCATACATGAAACTTCTCCAGCTATTTTGTACCCTCTGAATCTTCATAGCTCTTGCCTAAGTTAAAATCCACGTACAGTCCCAGGTTTCTAACACACTCAGACGGTTTAATTAAAGTATGTTTTTTTTTGAGTTATGGAACTGCCGATAGGAATAACTGTCAAGCTAGCTGTTATACTAATGCAGTGCGTTTCACTTTTTTTAGTATACTTTGGCAAATCACCATGGAACGACTTACATCAGAACAACGTTTACAAATCGTGGACATTTATTTCTAAAATTCGTGCTCTGTTCGCCAAACTTATAGAGGACTCGAATTTATCGATCCGATGCCGTTCTCAGCAACTCTTTCAGGTGTGCAACAACTTCTGTTTTTGAAATTGGTGTAATGATTGATATTGTTAACAGCATATGCATTTGGCTTTAACTTATTAAGAGCTATTGCGGAAGACATCGTTATCAGTTACACTATGAAAAACAAATCTATGATTGGATGCCGCAAGGCTGTTAGAATCAGGTTTAGCGTAGAAATTAAGAAGGTGTGGATGAGGACTGGAGCTTGCAGGAGAAGAAGTGAAAAAGTGGTTTATGCAGTCAGCATTGGACAGATGGTCAGGCAAAGACATGTCCCTGTAAGAACCTGAGAAAACATTAAGAGGTTTTAGATCGGACCAGAACGTTTTAATATTCCCAGAGCGTGCACGATGGCTCTTTTTCTCGCCTGACACTCATAGCCATGTTTCTAAGAGTTTTGTAATACGAGAAATTGGGTCGGATTACGTGGTCGCTTAAATCTCGTGAAGGCTCGGTGTCCAAGCATCTGCATCGTTTTGATGGTATCCGTTATCCAGGGCTTTCGAGGGTGCTTAATTTTGCATGTACGGTAAGGCGCATGAACATCAAATGCTAACTTTCTCGTCAATGTCGCGGGTATTAAATATTAGTTGAAAAGGACTATTGATTAAGTCGGAATAGAAGTCATCGTAACTAAAGTGTTTGAAGTCTTTGTACGTTTTGACGAAGGAATCAGTACGGGGAACGGGTATATCGATTATACATGAGACAAAGCTATGATCCGAAAAGCCATGACCCATCCCCAAGTGTACGTCCAAACAACTTCTTTGTCGTTGGTTAGAATGAGGTCGAGCAATTACGCTGAAGTAGCTGTCACCCTTGTGGGCTCAGAAACCAGCTGATGCAGCCCGTATATTTCGACTAACTCGATCAGGGAGTCGGTCTCGCTGTTACCGAACTTAAGAAGATTGATAGTATTTTCGAAAGTGTCAAGGAAAAGGTTATAATTCGAAGAAATTATTACACCGAATATAATTATTTTGGATCGTAACGTAAACCTCATCCAAAGATGTTCAACAGCATTATTAAAAGGCGAATCTAGAATGGAAACGCGTAAGGATTTGTTTACATACATGCCAACACCGCCTTCTCTTGGAGGCCGATCCCTTCGTAAAAAGTTGTATTATGGAATGCTAATAGCATCATTACGTACATTCTCATTCAGCCACGTCTCAGACACTGCAATAATGTCGTGGTTTGATCTCTCAAAAGACTCGCAGAAAAGATTGAACTCACTGGTAAGCGAGCAACAATTAATATGTGATATCGTGAAATTACTCATAATTCTGGACTCATTATGTATGCATTCAGCTTCTTCGCCCGTGCCTCTTGTAGATGTGGCCCAGTATTACATCAGTTTTGGCATTCTTCGTATGTTACATTCTCAGAAACTGCAATGTTGCTCCCCTTCAACTGTCTAGCATTCCTCAGCACTTCTTTCTTTTTTAAGAATGATGTAAATTTGATTTTTGTCGGTCTCTTACCTCTTTTACCAACACCACAAATATCGCCTACATCACAAATACTGAGATCAACTCCTAAGTGCGTTTTTAAAGTACTAATAGCAGTGTTGAATAGATATTTGTTACCCTACTAACGTCTGATTTATACTTACATATATATATACCAAAAATCATTACACAAATTTACGCGGTTCTAAAATTAACTACCTAAGATTTTCCGCAATAATCGAAGTTGGTCGTAAAAATATTAATGGTATCCTTTTTGGATGCGGTTGTATACTCCCACCGTCTCTCGGTAATTGACGGTCTTTTCGCAGAGCGGTGAAGACGCATTTATTGAATCTTGTAAGGCTATCGGTTATCCACTACGAACGAGAAAGTTTAATGGTCGTAGCGGTCGTCCAGGCGGCGACGGTTTGCTCTTCCCAGATAAAACATAAAAACTGATGAAGTCGCTGGGTGGCTGAGGTCTAATTACGTGAGTATTGATTCCAAGGTGCGGAGAACTAATATTAATTTCGCGCAAATGCACCATATAAACTATTTTATGTATTTGGATTTCTGGTTTCATTAATCCTGGAGCGGAGATATCTATGTATATGGTATGGATTATTACGTCTTCTTTATTTCCCATTATTCACGTTTGTATTCATCGTATCTTCGGTGTAAAATGAAATTTATATCTTCGTTCGCAACTCTTAACAGGATGGTTTTTCATTTAATTAATGAAATTGAGCAGAGTTGTCTTTAGTTTAATTTGTAATCTACGGTAACGACTTGTATATTTTGCAGCACTTATAGTATGTAATATTTTAATTTGATCTCATAGTAATGAAATAAAATGCTAACATTTTCTTTATTCCATAATTAGTTGTGCTCGTTTTTTAGATGTTTCACTACAATCTCAAGCATATTACTTTTCACACAAATGCATTTCATTAAATTAAAATTAGTTTTCTATGCCTATTTGGATGAAATAAATTAAATTGGTTTAATAACAAGCCTCGAAAGTCTTCTTAGTATACGATCAATTTTCAAAGAAGAGAACATCGCTGTGAGTTGCGATCCAGACAAACAACTCGTTAATATAAAAATTGCATAATTTAGAACATATTTTTTATAGAATTTTAATTTTCTT
>SMLS01054251.1:0-12290 GCA_004785975.1 Popillia japonica
TTGAGAAAAGTGAGAGGAGTAACGAAGCGGGACAGAATGAGGAATGAAGATGTAAGGAGAGATTTGGAAATAGAACCCATAGAGAAGTTTATAGAGCAAAGACAGCTTGGTTGGTGGGGACATCTTCAGAGAATGAACAACTCAACTCAAGTAAAAAAAGCATGGGAAGCGAAAGCACAAGGCAGGAGAGGAAGAGGCAGGCCAAAACAAACTTGGAGCGGAGTGGTAGGAAAAATTATAGTACAGAGGAATTTGGAATGGAGAGAGGCAAGGCTATTGGCACAAAGAAGGAAGGACTGGAATAAGTGGATAAGGTCATAAAGAAAGTATATTGAACCACCTTACACCCTATGGGTAGGAAGGTTTTGATTATATATATATACTGCCTTATCCTAGGTTTGTTTAAGAATTGCTTAGGATGCTTAAGCACGAACGTTGTTTCCATAGCACATAGTAACTATAAATTTGATGTATTAGACCATTTAGTAACTGTCAAGTTTGCAAATTGTTGTTGTTTCGTCACAATTTCATTCTGAACTTGATAACAATGCCGAGAGTACGTCAACATCAACATTTTATCCAATTAAGTGATTTTGAACGTGGCCGTATTATTGGTATGAGAGAGGCCGGACTTTCGCTAAGAGAAATTGGTCGTCGTCTAAACCAAAATGTTTCATCGGTATTGAGATGTTGGTCCAAATGGTCCGAGGAAGGGGTTCAACATCGTCGTCGTGGATCTGGACGTCCTCGAAGGACTACAGATCGCGAAGAACGTCGCTTAAGACTTTTGGCCACAAGAGATAGATTTTCAACAACTCGATCAATTGCAAATGATTGGATGAAAGGTACAGGACTCAGAATGTCAATGTCAACTGTTTATCGCCGGATAAGATCTTATGGGTTGCGTTCATATCGTCCATTTTTATGTCTTCCTCTAACACCACTTCACCGTCTACGCAGACTAGAGTGGAGCAACGAAAGGGTTAATTGGGCGCAAGAATGGCATCAAATTGTGTTTAGTGACGAGTCCCGATTTTGCTTGTGGACCCACAATGGTCGTAGGAGAGTCAGACGGATGCGTGGAGAACGTAAAAATCCAACATTTTTTGTGGAACGCAACACAGCCCTCACTCAAGGAGTTATGATATGGGGTGCAATATGTTATGGTAGCAGATCACCCTTGGTCTTTATTGACGGCAACCTTCACGCAGCTGGTTATATTGCTAATGTGCTACAACCAGTTGGCCTTCCATATCTTCAGGGGCTGCAAAATCCCATTTTCCAGCAGGATAATGCACGCCCTCATACGGCAAGGGCTACAACACGGTTTTTGGAAGAATCTAACATTGCCGTCCTCTCATGGCCTCCTCGGTCGCCTAATTTGTCACCCATTGAACATGTATGGGATATGATTGGTAGGCGACTGGGTAATTTATCGCACCCTCCAGATAATTTACACGATCTTCTGCAACGGATTCAAGAAGCTTGGGACGATATACCACAAGCATCTATAGATCACTTGATTAACAGCATGCCAAGCCGTCTGGATGAGTGCATTACAAATCGTGGCGAAGCAACTCATTATTGAAAAAACTTTTAAAGCTTTTGTTCTTTTGTTTTCAAATCTTAATCATCACTTTGTTTCATGAAAATAGACGTTTCCTGAAAATTTCAATAAAATCGTTCGACAACTTCTAGGTGTTGCAATTTTTCTATAAATACGAATACATAGCACGAAAACACTGTTATAAACACTAATATTTCTATTTATTATTAAAATTGTGTAATTCCTTACAGGATACCTACTAACAGCATAATTATATCATTGTTAATGCCAAAATGTACATTTTCACAAGTTTCGATAGATTTCGTTGATTAAAAGTGAAGTAGAACTTATTTTAGAAGCATATTCCATATGTGTATGTACCAGAAACGGCGATTAGGTGCAGTAGCAACCCTGTACGTGTATTACCTCATTAAATCGTCATACTCAAAATACCGCATACCATTGGTTGATCGACGAGTCCGCTTACAATCGTAGAATAAATGTGATTTGTTTACCTTCTGTCACCCGTGTTTTGGTTATTAATCTCGATATTTTAGTATTATTTTATTGCTAATACTTTATGAATCAGTTTTCATAGACTTTTTCAAACCTCGATTTTATAAACACATAAGTAAATTCACAAAATAGTGTTAAAATGTGTTTAAAAAACTTTTGTTTTGAAGGTTATATTTGATATATACAGAAATCGCATATTTTTCTTTGTGTGGTAGTTTCTATTTGTGAATATAGAAAAGTCACCTCTCATAAGAAGAGAATTGTAAATCATTTTTCGGTGGAAACCAAAACAAGGATTTCGAATATATTTAAAACCTGTCAAGAGTGGCCCAGCAGTTGAAAAGTAGAAAATGTTGAAATGACAGCAAAGCAGCAGGTATATACATATGTACATCTTATTAAAAAGCAGACAAGATTAACTTTTAACGATGCTTTTTATAGGTACTACAGAACATAATGTACACAAAATTTTAAAGGAATATGGACTTCAGTATGCGTGCAAGCCATCGACAAAGATGAAATTATTACATGGAGAAGCAACTATCTATGTCAAATTATTAGTATCGATAGAATTGAACACCAGTTTACTAATTGAATAAAACTTGGTTAAACGCTGCGTATACTGTAAATAAAGTATGAACAGACATACCGGGCTCGCGCGCACGACCTGCCCAGCAAACAGAGAAACGTTTTAGATACCTACGTTAAATTTAAGTATATTAGCAACCAAAAGACGTAAACAATTACGTAGTCACGTAGTTTATACGTTGACGGCACGTTGGAATGTCACACTTTTAATACGTATATTGACAACGAGAAAAAACGTCTAATTACAACGAAAATTTTTCGTTTTTTTTGTAACGAATATAAGACGTCTCCTGACGACGTGAATGTGCCATCTATTTTCGACGGAATTGAAACGTCTATGTTGCTTTCCATTTCTCTGAGATCGCACTCATTTTGCGTTTATGTTAAGGTACGAGCCGCTTGCTACCAGTCGCCTGTTTTCACCGTAGCCGTTTGCGTAGTAACTAACTAAAAGTGTAACTCAAAGCGAGTGAGATTTCAAATAAATGAAAAGCAATATATAGGATAAAAATGTCCATTTTTTGTAATTATTCTATACATATATATATATAATTATATTACTACGAATAGCTTTCTTCCACAGAAATTATTAATTATTGCACGATTACATAAAAAACAATTTCCCAGCTCAGGTCAAGTTACAAATTAACAAATCAATATCAAACATTTCAACAACAACGGTTTATTATCGATTATACATTTTGTAAATCGTTTTCCAAATATTAGTTAACAGGTTTGTAACAATATGTAGGTATAAAACATTACATGATTGCTAGAGATAAGTAAAGGTGTAATCAATGAAGTTGCAACTACCTACATATGAATCTGATTGAATTTTTTATTTTCATTTTATGGTTCTGGTGTTATTTCAAGTATCACGTACTATGCTAATGGTTCCTCCATCTAAATCATCAAATTGCACCACCACAAATGCCATATTTTCTCTTGGGTTTATGAAAAACAGCTTTTAACAGTTTTAACCTACAAAATGCTACAAAACCTAATCGACACTGTTTGCAGCGCTTTTACCGCCATGCCGCCATCATGAAATGTGTTACGTCACAGTTATGTTACAGTTACGCTGTCATTCGTGTGCTTTCAAGTGGCTTTCAATTATACCAATTGGAATTGGCCAAGAATCGACTCATTTGCTCACTTGAATTTAAACATAATTTTTGAACACAACTCTCGAATCGTTTGTTTCAATGATAAATTAATAAATTATTTTAGTGCTTTCTAAATATCGTAAATATACATTTGAAACTTTATCCGATTGCATTTTATATTTCACTAACATTTAAACACAATCCTTTATTTTGGTAGAAAAGTGACGTGTTATTCACGTTTTAAATTAGTAATAACCAGAACGTTCCAAACCAGTACGTAACAAAATACAACGTGAAAAATACGTGTTAAGACGTCGGTCTGTTTGCTGGGTGCTGATACGTTTAGTGCAAGATGAAAAAGAACGGCGAAGAGACGTCTCTTAGTCCCAGGACACGTATATCGGTACTGCTCGCTTGGACGAATGCGTTCGTTGTATCTCTTTATCTAACATATTAAAATCCCATGCCTGCTCTAACACATTGAATATCCTATCAACAGATCGAACGTTCGCACCCTGTATACATTCTTATCGTAAGACAGACATTTGTGGAAGGTTTATCAACAGGCCGTAAAATCCCTTCTGGCAAAAGAAGGAGGTTAATTATTACACATAGAAGCTCACCCGAAGGATTTGCAGAAGATGGTTTCTTTCTTTTTGAATCAGAAAAATCTGGTGGATATCATAAACACATGAATGCAGAACGATTTGAAGAGTGACTGTAACGTATTCTTTGGAATTTAAAAGTGAATGAAGTTATTGTTATTGATTATTATAAACCAGCTACAGCAAACAATCGCAAGGCAAGTAATCGAAAACTATATCGAATATGAAGAGCATATGGTAAAAGCAGACTCATTAAGTTAGTTCTTAGTTAGTAACTCAATTAGTTAAAGAAAACACGCAACCCCATAAAGTATACGGTTGATGAGGTAATAGAGAAAACCATCAGCAAGGTATTAAAAGTTTCTCGATTTCACTGCGAATTGAATACAATTGAACTGATTTGGGCTCAAATAAAAGGATATCTAGCCAAACACAATACAACATTTAAACTAACCGATGTGAAAGAACTGTTGAAACAAAGTGTCACTAACAGTTCTGGTGAAAACTGGATAAATGCCATGAAACATATGATTGTTAATGGAGATTCACCTAGAACCACTGATAATTACAAGTGTTAGTGACTCATCAAGCTCATCTTTGGATGAAAATGACTAATGGAATTGTAAGATACTGATGTTTTGTTTGATATACTCTTTTTATAGCGAACTAAATATTTTGATATTTGTATAGCTTTTGATGAAATTATAATATATAACGAGGTAATACACAATAAAAAATAAATTACATCGATGTGTCATGCTTATTTGTATGTTTCCCTTTGTGATTATTTTATTAAGAACAATTAAGTCATTATGGTTAATTGCATTATTTAGTGAATTACATATCGATACACATCTATCAGCACCAACGTTCTTTTAACCAGCACCTCGGACCTGCTTGTTCATCAATATATTTTTGTGCTACGTAATAACAGTAACAAGTATTCGTAATACCTTATGTTTTACTAATTACAGTATTAATTAAGCTAAGCTGCAAATAGTGCAAACATATAAATATATGTATGTTATATTTTATATGCGATAATTGTCTCCCGTAAATTGGGTAAACCTTTTGGACATCAAAAATATTAAATTGATTGATTGCTATTCAGGTAGGACGGTCTTTTAAAGGCTTTTACAAAATATTAAATTAATCAAGTTTTAATTATATATTCATCGTGTAAGACAATAGTTTTCAAAAAATTCCTTAAGATATATTAGAGGTTAGATTTTCATTAGAAGTGTCAAGAAATAACTGTTTTGCACAATGTGAGCCGGGTTCGTTCAATGTTGATGTCAATGCAGCGTTGCCAAATGTTGCCGCTGCATCTGTTTGGCGTTTTAGGTATAGTAGTACATTTAAAAATTAAGAAAAATACTGTTATAATGGTTACTACTTATACATACATATATATGGGCTGTCCAACCAAACGCGCCGAGAGCAAATGCTGTTCTTTATGAATACTAAAAAAGTATGTAAGTAAACAGATAGCAAGTCACTTTATAAAAATATAGGTATACAACTATATTTTTTATGTTTTTCCAAACGGACAACCTAGTACCTACACACCTATTTTTCTTCGCAATCGACAGGTTAGCCGAAAATGTATGGAGCTTGCAGCAATTCTCAAAAACTAAATAGTTATAACGAAATTTTGTTGAAAAGAGGGCTATGAATTAATAACATAGTTTTCTATTAAGCAATGATTCTTCAACAATAAAGTATTGTTCTGAAGTTACTCTGTTATTTATGCTTTAATATCACAGTATCAATTTAAAATTTAAAAGTAAGTGCATTAGGTATACATAATATTTCGAAAATGTTATAACAGAATTTACGCCGACAATTTTAAAAGAAACGCGTTGTATATCTAGTGCGTTCCCAATCCGACAAAGAGTCTTATTTGTACAAAATTAATAAATGTAGAAGAAAGAAAACTCTGAATTTAATAGATCTAGTTTGGAAGTAATCTAAAGAGTTTGTTGTTCATAATTTCTAAACTTTATATGTATAAACAAGATTACAATAATTCGGTAATTACCCACTCTTTTTTCATGGTTACCTTGTATGTTTAATGAAAATGTTCCGTGGAAAATACAATTACTTTAAAAACACATATTGTTTTTTCTATACGCTACTAAAGGTTACAAGACATACAGTTGCAGAATTATATCACTATTGAAATGTGATATATGCAATACATTGTTATTAATATACATGTAGAAGCACTAAGTGGCAGATTTTCGTTCAATTTCGTTGTGTCCAGTTAAATATCTAGCAAACACTAACGTTTAACTTAATATGTATTAATGAAGGTCAGAGTATGTACGTCTGTTACACCCAGATGAACATTCGCTTACAAATTATTTAGCGCACTATTCACAATTGGTATTGAACTAATAATTACCTACAGCTGAATTAAGGCTTGTTTAACGTACCGTATCAATCATTATGTGGGGATTTGTGTAACACTTATAGAATCACTATTGATACTGGCTGCTGCCGTTCCGAAGAACTTCTTTTAAATCCCACCAGAAAGAATTATTTTGTCCAACGTGGTTAGTATTTCGCTTGCTCTGTGTGGTTAATATGACAACTATCTATTGTTTTAGTGTAACGCACATTCTTTATGTTAACAATCGATTGAATATGTGCGAATGGATGTGAATATGTGCTCACTATACAATGTTTTGATTCATAAATAGATTTATGGAGTATGTAACATGTTTCCCAGTAAAAAAGTAGCACAAAAACATGTGTTTCTGGTTTAAAGTAGATAATTATGACATTTTCGCAAGGGAATTTGATTGCTTATAATTATTCTAAAAACATTTATTCGCAACTATACAAGTGCGTGAAGTAACAAACTGTTTTACTGCCTTAAATTCAAACCTACTTTCCATTTTCTTCATATGACATACAGGGCTCAGAGCAAATATCATACTGTGTGTGATATTTATGTTATTAATACAATGATGTGTGAGAAATATTAGTAAAATAAAATATGCACTGTCACTTATGTAACTTGTATATTGGCATATAGCGTACCTATAAATAAACCTTATAAAATTTTACGTTGTTGATTAATTTGCAATATTTAGTTGCACATAAACATACCGCAAAAAACATCTACATATGAAACGCACAGATAAAAAGAATGAATATGTCCATTAATTAGAAATATAAATGGAATCGCAGCGGTATTAGAATG
The DNA here is from genome assembly GCA_004785975.1 of Popillia japonica. Taxonomy (NCBI): domain Eukaryota; kingdom Metazoa; phylum Arthropoda; class Insecta; order Coleoptera; family Scarabaeidae; genus Popillia; species Popillia japonica. The sequence goes on from SMLS01054251.1 coordinate 7,573, forward strand.
CTTACAGTTTCAGTAAATCTGTTCGTGTCAATCAATTTGTGAAAATAGATACAAAAAACATGCAACACGTTGTAGGTATGCATTTATTTTATTTTACATTATTTAGTATAGATTTACATATCTTTTATATTACTAGTATTTATCATACTGTGTTTTCTTGTACCGATATTTTTTATTAGGGGATATACATAAATATGTACTTGATGCATGTCAAGCGCATATAATAAACAACACAACCTACTACATAGGATTATGTTTATAATATCTTGGACAATTTAAGATATTTTTGAATTGTAAATTTATATCTAATCATAAGAACAATGATATATCAATGTATTTTTTCTCAAGCTCTAACAATTCTGTTCAAGGACAAGGGAAAAACATGGCAAAAAACCTGCTCAAGAGCTGAATTTGATAAAATTCGGACGTGATTATTGTGAAGTATTATACATAATGCTTAAATTTTCAATATCTGCTCTAAAATTGACCGTGATATATTTTTTTAGGTATGTATATCATTTCATATATTAATCTCTTTTTATAACTATTTTCTTTCTTTAAGATCTTAACATTATCATCCCAACATAATTTAAGATAAATGTATGATGCGGTATTTTGGGGGGATAAATTGTTGGGTCCTTATGCCAGCAAATACGTATGAATGATAGCATAACTCGTATTTGGAGTTTATGCAAACTTCACTTTTTGACGAGCTAGACTTGCAGTTAACTAAGGGAGAGATATGTGGTTCATGCAAGATAAAGCACCCACTCATTGTCGTCTGATAGTACGAAACTAACTTAAATCAATGTCCTAATCGTTGGATTGCCAGGGGTAGCGAATATCCGTGGCCGACTAGAACTCCTGATTGTAATCCGTTGAATTGGTATTTCTGGGGCCATATGAAATCACTAACAGGAAATAAATAAACGTCAAGAACCATGACCGCAGATAGTCAATTCTGCTCATTTTATTGCCAATCGGCCAAACATATTTGTAAAAATGAGAAGATGCTTTAACGAAAGAATTACTTACTAAAATTATTGAGGTTAATGGGAGTCACATTGAACATTTGTTATTAAGTGTTTTTTTTAATTTTGTACATATTACTTGTTGTAGAAAAATCGTTTGTTAATCTCATTAGATAATCAAAAAAAAACTATTAGAGTTTCATTTAACTTTAAATATCTCGAAAAATAATGACTTAATCGTTACGAAGGGTGAATATGTTGTTTTTATAGAAAGAAAGTTTATGTTCATCGTACAAGTAAATTAGCATAAAAGACGGAAAAAGTGATTTTTTTTTCTGGAACTTTGAAGACCATCTTGAAAACAGTACAATTTTGAATAAGGCTATTTCATTTCATTATTTGACACTTAGTATCTCTAGTTAAAATATTTCCCATAATTAATGGAAGCAATCTGTGTAAATATACTGTACAATGATAAACGATAAGCTTCATACATATATGTTCTCCATCGGTTGTTTATCATTCACTATTCAGTTTTAAGTCATTTATAACAATTTGTAGCAGTTTATAAAATTAGAAGATATGTCAATTGTGCGTCTTTCATGGATTTTTAGTATACATATTTCCATTAAATATTTGATTTTTAGAGATAAAAATTATTGTTTTAGATTGCCATCATTGCGTTGTTGCGCATATTGTTTTCATTGCGGGTACGCTGATTAATATTCTATCGGATAGACAGGCGACGCGCAGTGTGATATTTTGATGATCTAGTAGAACAAAAATAAATTATCCGAGGGGTTAAAATTATTACTATAACCTAATATACCTCTCAATGAAAGCCCGTAGTACTAGGAAACCTTAATTGTAAATTAATATAATCACCCAATAATAAATTTCGTCTGAGGGAAGTAATTTCTGAATGAATGGATCGAAGCAATTGGGGAATATATTCCACAACAACTAAACCTATCTCGATTCGAACAAAATATTTTGACAAGAATTAAGGTGACACTTGGAGGCATTTGTTAAAATTTAGCAAACATGTGATGACAGGAATAACTACTAGATGTTATCTAAAGTTTAGTTCAAATGCACGTCGGGACCAGCTCCAAGAGCTGTTGGAGAAATGATAATGCTCACGCACATTGAACCAACGTTATTAGTAATTGATTTGAAGAGATAGGAATTTATAAACTGTAGTGGTTGGCGAATTCCCTAGATTGCAATTCAATCTTGGAATGAATTAGTGAGACATAAATTCTTGCCCCTCGTTGAATTCCAAAACATACCTTAATAATTACTTTATAATTTAGTTTATCAAGTAATGCAACACGAAGGCTTGTTGGCCATCCAAGAAGATCATACTACTTACTAATTCATTTTTTATAAAGATAACTAAAAGCTAAAGGGAAGTCAATCGACAATAGTTTCTTTTGTGTGAACTTACATAGTCAAGTAATTCATTCAATACTCTTATTAAAACGTTTATTTATTTTAATATCTACAATCCTGTTCAATCAACATAATATCACATATCTGCTATTTTTTTGAGCACTACAGTTTTTTTTTCAATACAAGGGGTTATAATTAATATGAAGTGCAGTAGTAACTACATCAGTAACACACACCAATTATTTTGCAAACTCGGAAACTTCTCTAAATTCGCCATATAGATCTAATTTACCATCATTATAGTGGAAATAAAGATCTTAAATTAAAGAACGCAATATTTCGCGATAAATTGAGTAAACGTATTACTGAAATAATTTATATTATTAATTTCAATGTAGTGGTTGGTATAACTATTAAAACAGCCCATTATAGTAGGTTATTCCTAAAATAACTCATTATAATTTCACTTTTTTCCCTCGTTCACGTGATAGTATTATTTTTTAATTACCTACATACATATATGTTTACATTGCCCATATTATAAAACGTAATTTTACATCATAATGATATGCACGGGAATAGTTGCTGACCAGTAAAACAAACACTTCATATACAATCTGTGTTCTATACTTTCTGAATTTCTTATTATGGAGCACAGAGGTCCATGATTAAAATAATAATATATTCCAAAATACTGTTTGCCCTGTCTCTACTATTTCGATCAGTTCTTGTTATTCTTATGTCGCAAGGTGAAAGGTGCTTTCATCGCATACGTAAGAGCAATGGCATTGAATTTAATCTCGACTTGGACTTGTAGAGTATTAAAATAAAAAATCGCATTATCATTTTGAAGAACTTATACATATATGTGGGTATATATGTATAACGTTCTTAAGGAAGTCTCAATTGTAAGAATGTGCCCTTGAACTGCGAACAACGCCTTTTTTTATTATTGAGACTCCCTGTACACATTTGTTTTGCGTAATTTAAAATTTAATTCGAATTAGTATTAGAATTTTTTTATATTTCTCGAATCTATGGTTTCAAAGGTAATCTTACACTTCATATTTAATTTGTTTCTAATGCTGATGGTGTTAGCTTGAGCTAACAAAAATGCATCACTGCAGCGCAAATAATTGATACCGCTCTAATTACTTTACGATTTTTTATAACTTTATACCGTATAAGTAAAAACTGTGATAACTGAGGGATTATCCAGTTTATAATATAAACACTACGCACAAAGAATACTGTTACGCAGTAATATTGTAGTGGAACGTGTTATCCAATTTGCAACAATATCAATTCCACAGCTATATATGGGTTATACGATTTTCGCCTTTAGCATCTCAGTTACATTATTTATTTTACGCAATTTTGTACTTAGTTTTTAAATTTTTATGCTGCATGTAGGGTACGTAATCACAAGACGATCACATTCATCGATTGAACACATATAGGAAAGTATTGTAATAACAATTGCGATTTGAAGTTTTGCAAGTAATAATTCCGTACTGCGTGCTAACGATTTAAAATAATTTTAGAATTCTGCTCCAGTTTAACTGGAAGTACGTACACCTAAAGAAACAAGTGATCGGACAGCTTCCATATAACATATTGTAAAAAGATTATTGAAAATATTTCTGGTAAGTATTAGGCGATTAGAACATATCGTTCTGCTTATACTCCACAGGTGCTTTCGATTATCATAGTCAGTGGGTGCATGTCCCCAGCCCCGCTACTCCCGCATTCCGAAAATTTGAGCATGCTAAAATTTTGTGCTTATTTTGTGCCGTTTTGTGCCGCAAAAAGAAAATTTTGTGCTTTCATATTAACCGAGATATAGGACTTTCTTTTTGGCGGCGCCAGGGACATGCCAGCCCCGCCACTCTCGTATTTCGAGATTTTGAGTATGCTATAATTTTGTGCTTATTTTGTGCCGTTTTGTGCCGCAAAAAGAAAATTTTATACTTCCATATTAACCGAGTTATAGCGATTTCAAAGTCCAGACCTGGCATGTTATCAGCCCCGCCAGCCCGCATTTTGAAATTTTGAATATGCTATAATTTTGTGTCGTTTTGTGCTGCAAAAAGAAAATTTTGTGCTTTCATATTAACCGAGTTATAGCGATTTCAAAATCCACATCTGACAGACTTGTCTAACTTAATGTATGACAAATTCTGGCATGTAAATTATATTGTAGATTAATTTTCAAAAGAGCGGTTGTGACCTCTGAATGCGAAAAAGAGGTGAAAATCGAAGGCCACTGTAGTGAGTGTAAAGCTAAATTTTTAGCAGTTATAATAATAATAATAATAATATATTTAATCCAATAATCCACACAAATTAGTA
>SMLS01054252.1:0-12784 GCA_004785975.1 Popillia japonica
ATGCTCCTATTTATTTGTTATTGAATTTATTTCATGTGGTTGATAGCCAGTGTATAACAAACATCAACAGAAAATACATTTTTAAAAATATCAAGAGGTTTAAACGAACATAATAGTTATTTATTTATTATTATATTTGCAATCTGTGGTGTGAGCAAACTGTACTAGTTTGCAACGCTGAATTGCTTGTCGAACTGCCACTACAGTTCGTAAATTTTTGACAAAATAATTTACTTACGAACAATGGATAATTACAAAACACTATTTACTTGACAATGACTAGGAAAACCTATATGATATTTTTAATCCACATATTCAGTCATTGTCTACTTATTTTGACTATCAGGTCATAGTTTTCATTCGTTTATTTTTATAGTAGTAACATTAACTGTAATGCAATTTAATATTTTCTTTTCAAAATATTGTTTTCTTTGAGAATATCCAAAAATATATTAGTGGCCCGTAAAAAATATTATAATTATTATTATATTACTAACTTTACTAATTTAATCAACTTTATTGTGCCATAAAATATCATTAGCAATGGCAAACACTTTGAAAACGATGTATATAAATAGGTATTTCTAATGGATGGTTAGGATAAAATATAAAACATATAAATGTATTTAAAGCAACTCATTTATTAAATATCTTTTCTCAGCAGTTACAAAACTTATTTCTTACAACTAAATTACTAGTTATTTACAAATCCTTACATGTAATTTTTTTCATTAAATCTAGCTTATATAAACATGGCAGTTTTTGACCCTTAGATCTATAATGAGATCCCAATCTCCTACAAGTTCGTTTTATAAATATAAAACAAAATACTCGTATTTATAAATATTACATTTTCATTTAATATACATATTTAAAGCTATTCGCTATTTTAAATATTGCAAATTTTAAGTAATTAGTATATTATCGTTTAGACACATACATATCTTAAATATCACAATGTACAAAGTTATACTACAAAATCCTTTGTATTTTACTTAGAGTAATATCAAAAGTACAAAAAAAATCTATTATATTGAGCATTGGTTTCCACTTATATAAAGCTGAAACTACATTTTCAGTCATTTGTAAAAGTTTTATATTAACACCATTCGTTACGAACACTATTGAATCATTTGCAAGTATCTATTCTCTTCCAATAAAGAACTGAGCGAAGATGTCATATCGTTAACAACCATGTTGGAGTTGGTTTCATTGCATTTCGCTAATGGATGAGTACTACTGCTTACCATATCTGTGTTACTAACCCAAGATTGACAATTTTGAACATATTCTAAAGTCCTTTGATAAGTATCTTGCCTCATGCCGAAAGGCTGTACAGTATTAGACTGCTGAGTAGTATTAGAGGTTCCAATACTGGGGGACATTTGCGACTGACTAATATCTTTACATTGAATTTCTTGGTTTGTACAATTATTGTGATAACATTTTTGATTTTGAGGGTACACTTTTTGGCAATTGCAATTTGTACACTGCTGTTGATTACTATTATTTGTACAGTGATTATTGTATCGATAGCAATTCTGTTCGTAATGTATGCAAGGTCTAGCCATTTGCGCTTGTTGTGGTTGGTTTATCATTTCGGTAGGTGCCGGAGTAGCCATTGCAGGAGAACTTAATGGTTCGTTTATATTTGTTCCACAAGCATAAGCTGTAGCTTGGATGGAAGAATAATTATTACTACAATTATAATTTTGTTGTTTCGAATGACAGTTAGGGATATAGTTTTGATTACATATTTGATTTCCGCACTGATTCCCCGAACTTATTCCCATATTGGATGCTATGTAGTTATTACCGAGTTGCATTTGTGGTCTACACTGATTATTGTAATCAACACAAATATTATGATTTGAGCCTTGGTTTAATTGATTCGTTGATTGACACATTCTATTTTGGTTAGAATTAATTTCCCAGTTATTTCCATGTGGTGTATAACATGCATTATGATTAGGACCCCTGTTATAACAACCAGAAATATTTATACCCTGTAACAATTGATTATTTTGCCGTACATTCAATTGATTCGGTATCATAGAAGTGCAATTTTGGGCGCCTTGCAACATATGTGAATTTGGAGCCTGCATTGGACCCGCAGGTGATGCCATCATTTGATGGTTTCTATTTATATTTGTAACTTCTGGAGTACCAATTTGTGAATGGCAATGTACAGCTATGTTAGGCTGAATCATAGGGTTTGTATTGTTACCTGCTGGTGAAGGAAGCATATGGTTAGTGGCAGGTGACATCACTAATTGGCTCATAGTGGAACTTGGTGACATCATGGGATTTGGAATGTTGTTAAAAGGTGTATTCGGAGACTGTATCTGATTATAACTTGATACGGGCGAAGGCATTATTCGGTTTAGATTAGTCGAAGGAGATTGCATTATATGATTGATATTAGAAGGAGAAGGTACTATTTGATTTACATTAGATGTAGGTGACATTATTTGATGCGGTACCGGAGACATAATGGGGTTTACAACTGTTTGAGGTGAAGATAAGATTTGATTGTATGTCGAGCTAGGGGACGGCAGAATGTGATTAATCATGTTAGTTGAAGCGCTGGAAATAGGATTATGTGTATTTGGAAGTGGAGTTGGACGTTGTGACCATTGTAAGCTTCCAAATTCAGTATTCTGTGTGTCAACTACTTGACTTAAGTATTGAACCATTTCGTCTGGAATAACTAATTTGTTCTCTACCATTTCTTCCTCCCCAACTTCATCCAGCATTACAGCTTGATTAGGATGAAGTTCAGTTGGACTGACTGTACCTTTTAAAGGCGAAAGTGTTACAGAAGCTGGTCTAGGTGGTGGACTCTTTCTATCTGTTAACGTATGACAAGGTTCTGACATTCTTCTAACTGTATCGGAACTTGCATTGGTGGTGCTTGATTGCCGCACACTTTCGTTTAGACTAGTGTTTAACCACGTCTGTTGTAACGCCGTTTGTTGAAGTGATGTCATTTGAGTCTGGAAGAAAATCAAACAGCTAGTGAATTGGTTTGTTTACAGTCCGAGCTTGAGTTCGAGCGATTTTGGCACATTTTTTTGTAGCATTTATGTCAAAATTGCGAGCTCAACCCGTGACACGGCCTCAGGCTTACACTATAATTTATTATTATTTACCTGCAATACTAAATTACTATTGTTGGATTTAGATGGAGAAGTTTGTAGACGTTGTAACTGACCAGCTAATAGGTGAGAAGGAGGAAGCGGTGGTACTGAAATACCACCTGTTGTTGCCGTCGATAACTGACTCGATCTTCGTGAGCTTCCAACAGATATGGGATCATAGAAAGAACTAGGTCCGGCACCTGGTCTCATACTCGAAGCCTAGAAAAGATGCGTGCTAAATAACAGTTCTCTTTTTAACAACTGGAATGTACCTGTGAAGTTAAACTGCTTTTTCGACTCATACTACCGTAGTAGCTGCTGACTGTGGAGTTACTGTCTCTTCTTATTTGAACTTGAGGATTTCCAGGGGATTGTAGCCGTTGCTGAAGATCGGTTATTTGACTTTTAGTTTGAGGTGAACCTGTTGTACCACCTTCAACTTTTAAGTCCGTTATTCCTCTATTTAAATCCATTATTCCGATATTTTTTCTTTGTACTGTGGTTAGAGGTTGCAAGGTTGCGGAAGGTTTCGTTTGCAGACGAGTTTTCATTTTGTTTCGTAATAATCTTTCACTAACAGTTACATTAGCTCTGTCTGAACCAATGCCAACCATGGCTCGTAATACCACTGGCAAATCATCAATCTAAAAAAGGCCAATTTTTTTTAGCATAACAAATTTATTATCGAGAGTACTATTTTTTTAATTGTAAAGTATGCTACATACTACATTAAAGTTAAGCCAAAAAATATGTAGGAGAACTATAATATGGCCACTTTTAACGGATTCTTGGTTATTGCAAAGTTGTATTTTAACACAGATGAAAAATAAGATAACTGTACCGTGGCAATGAACTAACCTCTAAATCTTCAGTATCATAATGCCAGGAGGGTTCATCAAGGGTAGCATTCCTCTGCACTGCTGCTGCAATATCATTGCTGACTTCATCATGACAACCGCTAGTGAGATGCGTAGCACCTAGTGGGCTTCCTTGTTGTTGTCCAGGCGAATTGATGTCCGACTAAAAAACAGTTGAAGAGTTCACTAGTTGCTTCAAGTTCAAAACGGAAATGTGTATATTGCTGGTAAAATGTTTAAAAAATAGTAGAAACTTCGTGGTTATTTATCCATATACGGGAAATAGAAAATGTGATAACTCAAATACAAGTATATGAAAAAAAAAATTCAACAGTTTAAAGAAATAATGTAGATTATGTGTATATGATCTACTGCCGGTAATAAATTAAGATGCTGGGTACGCCCACGCCTCAGTAAGGGAATTGCATATTACAAATGACTTTAAATGCATAATTAATAAACAAAGGTATTGCAAGTATCATATAATACCTTTTTGGTGTTTAGGTAAAGAAATAGAATATGTACCATTGGTGGCAAACATTGTAGAAAGATATCTATTTGTAATACCTAGCATGCATACCTCAGATTTTATGCTCGGACTACTTAAACTTGCTGTTTTGTGACTCTGCATATCTTCACTGCGTGGACTTGAATCTAAACCTCCCGGTCCATCTTCGGATCCTCCCTCAATGCCTTTATGTTTCTTGTTGGCGTAGAATTCTGCGCCATGCACAGTTTTTACATGTTTTCTTAATGAGCTTGGATCTGTATATCGTTTTGTACATCCTGGAGCTTTGCAAACATAGGGCTTCTAGAAATGTTAATTTAGTATTAGCATTACTAATTTCCTACACAAATGAGTTAAAACAAAGTAAAAGGTAATTAGAGTTTCATAGTAGTATTAGTTAACTTACACACTATCCTAGCAAAATGCCAGCTTACGAAAAACAGGGGGTTATATTTATGTATAATGTTGAACATATGCATTTAAGTAGAATTTTACCTCATTGCTATGAGTCCGATTTTGATGTTTTGCTCTATCTGAAGCATTGCTAAACGCCTTTGAACATCCTGGATATTCACATGTATAGGGCTTTTCTCCTGTATGAGATCGTAAATGAGTTTTTAAGTTTTCCAGTCTTGAATATGCTTTCACACAGCCTTCAAACTGCGAAAAATATACGTAATCATGAAAAATATTTTATTTACTTTTATTACACTTACTGTGCATTTATGTGGTTTTTCACCAGTATGTCTACGCATATGAACAACTAACATATACTGCGCTTTAAATGGTTTCTCAGCTCTCGAACAGCCATCCCATCGACAAACAAATGACTTCTTATTGGCATGGATGTGATCATTATTGATATGCTGAAATAAAAGAAAAGTTGTTACAAGAGAATTAAAAAGTTGTGTTTAACAATTTTGTCCATGAATTTAGTTTTGAATGGTTTCTAATTGATACCTTTACAAGTTCGTCCTGCGTAGGAAATTCTGTCCCGCAATCTCTCCAATGACAATTGGTTTCAATAAAATCCCCAGGTTCGTCCTTCAGGTCGTTTTGATCATTTTGGCCGTCATTAGTATTTATACAGGGGGTAGGATTCGAATTTTGAGGGGGTTCCTTTTTTATTTTATGATGTCTCCTTGATGTTGTACCGTTTTCACCGTCTGCTGAAACTATTGTTCCTGCGTCCGATTTTTTTCTGGAGTCATTATGTGGTATTTGCTACATGGAGGTAAAGTACGGTCAATTTGCGAATATATTTTATCACAACTTACTTACATCGGACTTTGTTACGTTGTGAGGCGAAGATACATGTAAAGGATGATGACCAAGAGAATACATGGGATGGGGAGGCGCCGGAGTTGGTGGTAGTGGTAATAAGGAACCAGCGCTTCTCATTAAATGAGCCTGCAGTTGCTGCAGATGTACTCCAGGATGCATACTTAAAGCTGGACTTATGGCACCTGCTGACAAGTGACCATAAGAACCACTTGCACTCGACGATCTTGATCCATTGACAATGGATGCTAACGAATTCGGAGAAAATCGAATCATGGAGTTGATGTCGAAGGAATCCGAATATGGTGATGACGAGAGTGCTCTTTTTCGGGACTGTCGCAAACTACCAGGGCGGGGGCTATTTAAGCGGGAACCTAAGAGTAAATAGTATTTTTAGTTTAACAATTAAAAAAATGTTGCTTAAGCTTTTTAATAATAAGCACTACCCAACTCAACTATTTTCAATTTATAGTATGTAATTATATACATTTGTTATAACGACTTTTTCATTACGGGGCACGTACCATCTATGCTAAAGGGAAATTCCGAACTGGCCAGCGTAGATGCTGGATGAAGCTCCGTTAAGCCTCTGGCGCTTAAATACTCTGGTGATAATCCCAAGCCTGAAAAAAAGAAGACACTCTTTAAGGATTATTGTAGAGCACATTATAGCAAACATATACATTTTTTTGTTTTTTTTTTGTTATCAGTATTATTGGTGAAATCTAAACTGTGAATGCATACAACTAAGCATCCTGGATTCTGCTAGTGTCTTATTACAGTATCGGTATAGGTGACCTACATTTTAATAAATGGTAGTCCATGCCAGTTAGTATAATAATATGCAATATAAGCAAAGTAAGACCGGAACTTCCATACCTCTCTTAGTTTGAACTAATTAACAGTCGAATCTGTTACGTAAACTTGCCCTACTCGGACCAATTGCAATGGGGATAAAACCGTTACTATGCTACACAAGCAAGACGATTAGCCTGGGCAACACACAGCTTAAACTTTGGAACACTGGAAAAGTACTATAATCATCAAGTCTATGTTTGAAATACATATTTTATTTGGAGTGCATACTTATGCGAAGACCGACAGGAAAGCGAGCACTTGAATAGTGTATCTCGCTCTCAGTATAACACGAAAGAGGTTCAATACAAGTTTGGGATAGTTTTGCGAATGATCCTTCTGAAAATTCACTAAAATCACTAATCGGAAAAAACGTTGTGTTTCAACAAAATAATGACGAAACGCAAGTTCAACTAAGGTCGTCGATACGTAGAAAAAGTGCAACTCAGACTTCACGTTACACCCAAATACTGTAGAAAGAATTAGATTGATACAAATTTGCCCCAACATCTTGGAGAATACTCATGCAATAACTAAAAGAAGTATGGTGCAGAATAAAGGCACTTGTTCGCAAAACTGTTAAATAAGGCGCAGAAATTATGACAGACAGAGAACATGCTGAACTTGAAATGAAAACATTGCTTTTCTGTATCAAATATGTATACATATGTATGTAGTTTCAAAACTGTGAATTTCTACTGTGTGGTAATAGTGAATCATGCTGTATGTGTGCATACATACATGCACAATATATAAATCAAATCGACTATATATTTATGGAGTGAGTACATTTATCATTGCAGATTAAACACTGCCGACGATTTAGCGCGTGCTTGCGGTGAAAAAATATGTGGCATAGATGACAACGAGGTTTTTATTAAAAGGGAGCAGGATGTACAGAAATAGAGCTACGAGAATCTTTAGTTTTGCCCCACAAACTCAAAATAAACAGCACAGAGACATCTACATTGGTTAAGGCAAACCGAAATGTGTTCCTAAAGAGAATTTATCCGTTTACTCCACTACTGAAGTCGGGCACGCACAATAAAACTGAGTGATTGACTGAGAAATGTCAACAAGGCCTTTTCATTAATTATATGTAGACGTTTTTAAGTTTGCTCATTCTTCAATACGTGCTAGATTGTAGATTCATTTACATTACTATGAAGTATGAATTTATCTCGAGAATAACAAGCATATCGTCAAACAGATTATTTATACACATAAATTATTTATTGCGCCGAAGGTTTGGTTTTCAGGTTTTTTATTTTTAAATATTTATTCCGAGATGTCAATAAAACCTCTAGTCAATAAAACACGATTGAATCAAGAAACAATTTAATCTAATTTTACAAGATGATTATCTCTGAATATACATATGTATGTATGTACATACATGATCTTGCTTCTTATCTACCATTTTCTAGTTGTTAGTTAACCCTTTCGTGCATGAATGTCCTGTAGTGTACAGTTATTTTCAGATTTTAGCCCAAAAAATGTCACAATGCATAATGGCCACTGAAATTGACATGGAATTTTTTATCAAAAACATGTGCTAATAACGTCGTAATGTTTCTGTTACTTTGAAGTCCATTTCTGTCTCCATAATCAGTCATGGCACCCTCGGTATTTTCCAGGCGCGTGTTGCCGTTGTACAGCAACTCGTATAAAATTTTTAAAATATCGGCTAGGATACAGGGAAAATTAAAATCATGATATGGAGTGAGAGTAATTTACATTCTGTAACTGTAGTGGAGGTAGACTTTCCACGACCGATATCATCACATAAATTTCAATATCGTCATTTCGAATCAATGCTTGATGCTTTTTTCTAAATATCTTTTCAACATCCCCAGAACCCTTGAATTTATTTACTACATATCTGACAGTTGTAAAATGTATTATTTCATTGGGGTGTTGATTGTTAGAATTTTCTGCTGCTTCCCTACATGTTTTATAATTCTCTCCAACAATAAGAACAATTTCAATTTTATCGTCAATAGATCCTCAGTTTTACTGCCATTTCTCTAATTATTGCAAACACACACTGACGTAACATGTGACAGTTGTTGACAGTTATTATATAGATATGCAAAGTATTCTATAAAGAACGTGTGTAAAAAACACAAAATCAGGTGCTTATTATGAACGAGATCTTACGATGTTTCATACTGCGCACTAATGTACATAACAATTAATAAAAATTTCAATGAACATTTTGCTCTCCACTACAGTTTGACCGTATTTTACTCCCACTCCAAATCATGATTTTGATTTTCCCTGTATTCCAGCCAATGTTTTAAAAATGCAGAGTTTTTGTCGAGAATATATTTTTTTGTAAAATGTAAGATAAACTTTTTCTCCATTGTATAAAACTTTTTGGGACACACTGTATATATACAAACAAATAACAAAACTTAATTGCTTAAGGAATGGGTTTTTACTGTATCTATGGGAAGCACTGCTGGATTACGAACATTTTGCACGAGAATGGGTTTGAGAGCAATGCCCTGACAAATAAAAGCATACCGTAATTTGATACTAACATTTGAAAGAACAGAGTCTGTAACTGATCTACCAAGATCAGCCAGACCAAGAATTAGTGATGTCTAAGTTGTAGAGGATGAAAATCAGGATATAGCCCGCGGCAACCTACTAGCAATTAGTAGTGCAAATGCGAGTGCCGTATACTACTGTTTGCGCGCAAAATTCTAAAAATGTATAAACTGAAAATGCTGTTGGAATTCAAGGAGGCAGATTTGACTTTTAGGTACGATTTTTCTTTGCGAGCAATAGTTCAAATAAAAATTGAACCCGGGTGGTTATCCCGTATTTTGTGGACAGAAGAGGCACATTTTACTCTGAATGGTGAAGTGAATACTCAAAACAACGTCGTCAAGATAAGGAACGTCACCGTTTGGTGACGTTTTACGGCTCATTGTATCATTCGTCCCTATTTACGAGGTACTGCAGAATGTTGTAACCGGTGACCGATACTTGCAAATGTTGAGAGATTGCTGTTATTCCACAGCTGCAAAACGAGCACCAGAGAATTGAACACATCATTTTTATGCAGGACAGAACACCCTCGCACATTATCTGACCAAGATCGTGTGTTAAGCAGACATTTTGCAAATTCATGGCCACTAACATCACACATCTTAAACCAGCGGATTACTGGTAGTGGGGTAATTTAAAAAGTTTAGTGTTTAGAGGACGAACAACAACGCTGCAAGAATTAAAAAACTATATTACGGAGTAAATTAGTGAAATTCAACCAGAAATGTTACCGAATGCTGTATACAATTAGAAGGATAGGTTGGTAATTTTACAGCATCAAAGAAAGGGAGCAATTGCCAATTGCCAGCTCTGATTACACGAAGTATGTAAGAAATACAAGAAAAATTTTTCGTATACACTCTGTCCCACAAGAACGTCCAGTCGATTCTGCGAAATCCTGAAGGACGAAATTAAAAACAAATCTGTAACTAGAAAGTCCATATCAAATACTACTACGCTATTAGCTAGTAAGGAATCCAGTCACCATTATTATCTAATATGGCTTGGCAACGGCGAGGCATACTAGCAACAAGAGTTTCTGCACATGATGTTGGTAAGGAACGCCACAAGTGCCGCATCTGTCGAGCTGCTTCAAAGTGCTGGTACGTTTCCCTCGTAGCTTCATAAAAGACCACACATTTTTGATGGGATTCGTACCTGGAGATTGAGCTAGCCATTACAATCACACAATGCTTTTTTCTTCACGCCACGTTATACACCTCCGACTACAATGTTTAAGGTCGTTATCAAGGCTTATCAGGTTTGTTATACAACACTTAGTACCAAACATTTTTGGTCGATTTTAACCAATCAATAAACTGTTAGATTCTTGGTGAAGAGATGTAACGCTCCAAAACCCCTCTCACTCAAACACCCCTAAACATGAATTTTATTAGGGTGTTTAACAGTGAGCTGAAGCACACGCTCCTGGCGGGTAGACCAAGCACGGCTTAAGGGACTCCATGCCCAGAATGAAGCTTCGTCAGTAAAGATGACGTTACCCCAATCGCGGATAAGATTTTCACGTGCCCACGTGGAGATTGCCGCTGTAATTAAAAATGATTTCTCCAAATTCGGAGAATTATAATAAATACTGTCGTAATTTTAGGAAACGTTTTTGTTTCTTATCATCACGCCAAATCAGGTATCATTTGTTTATTGTTTGAAATATTGATGTTAATAATTTATTTTCAGAGTGAGTTATCGATTAAGCTAACTTTTTTCGTTCTCATGTGTGCTATTGTATTATTAAATATTGTTAGAGAATTTACTATTTATACTATCAGTTTTACGCCATATGGGGTCCTAATTCCAGAATTTATTGGCATTGAGTAGTGTTGCAAAATAAATCATTGAAAGGGCGTACAAAGTGCCATTAACCGCAGATGTAGAAGAGGTGTACTGAAGTTCTTTGAAATTTATCTAATGATTCTCTGCCTTCGCTGCTTCAAGTTAAAATAGTATGCGTTGGTCTGTTGAGGTTAAATTTAAACATATAAATATTGATGTAACTATATGTGACACATATGTTTGGCTACGGGCATATGCGTGTGTATTGTAAAGTTACTGTTTTAATTTAAATCAATACACATCGCGTTTTAATAAATGCGGCGAGGACACTTTTACCCTGCAAATATATATATTTGATTTAAGTTAGAATATGTGCACTACTAAATAAAATTGGTATATTTCTTAAAAATGAAGAAAATATAATTGGTACTTGCACTAATATGTTTAAGTTGTACTTAAATTTTTAATGTGTTTCCGCAACTTTTAACAGAAAGAGTATCAGCACACACTTACACTGTAAAAGTAGCAAGTGGAAAATATCGAACAAGTGTGCATTTTTATGGATCATAATGTTCGTTCACATCAATTAAAAATTGTTAACAATTGGCTTGAACAGGTAGGAATCGATAGAATAGACACTGACTAGCCAGTTCCCATGCGAAACAAGCATAGAATTTACGTCGTTAAGTTACAAAACTTGAAATTGTCCTTCGAGAACAGTGGTAAAAAAATATGCTCCATGCTCCCATTTAATAATTTGCCAACACGCTGTCAAACCATGTTGACAGTGCGAAAGATCGTACTACTTCTTATTCATATTTCGTAAACATTACCAAAACTATTTTTGTTAAATCGGTAATTCACTGTATTTACTCCTACATAACTTTTTATTGCTTCAAAATGTTAATAAACGTTAAAAGGAAAATAAAACATATGTAAGTGTAAGTACATTTATAATTATAGTTTTAAATTGACCATTGTATTGTAATTTACTTTAAATAATTACAAAATATATAAACGTTTGCACATTAAAGCAAAGCAATTCATTCATTAAAGATAAACTTACATAGCAAAACAATGCTCTTTTGGAGAACCAAGTTCGTAAAGGAACTAATTCTATATACAAAATGATGCAGCTATATTAATTATATTAATTCATATTGATTATTATCCTACACTGCCGGTTCATTGCATGCCCTGGAAATGTGAAGTTTGAAAAAGACACACTTATACATTACATTATTACATCCTAGCAAACTAAGTAATAGGTATAAACTGACTTCGTGAGAGCGCGTGCGAGAGATAGGGATACTACAATAATTACATCATAGCATGTCTACTTATTCGGCGAGGTATGGTATAATTATCATTATGCATGCTGATATGAGAGGAGATAGCCAGATAAATAGGCTTTGCTCAACAACCATGTTGCATAATCTTTTGGATGTTGTATTAAGTATGTAGGTATGTATAAAATGTGAAAAATGTGTCCAAATCATTTTGACGTTTAACAAAATGTGAATGAGTTTACACATGACGAGCACATGAGTTTCTGCAAATGCCATCATCATCTCCTTAACACGTTCGCTGCCAAGTTAAAATTTCGAAAATTGATCTCACAGACCAAAATAATTCTCATTAACTAAATATATTTTGAAAGCATTTCCCGCATTTGGTTTTATTCAACACTTCTTAGTTTTATGATATTTTTGGTTTTTGATTACCTATTTCTTTGATGTATCGTAAATGATACACTCGCTAAACGATAATAGGTTTGCTGCTTGAGGCCGAGT
>SMLS01054259.1:0-19130 GCA_004785975.1 Popillia japonica
CTGCGGTTCGTTTTTTAGGTGCTCCACCGCCAGGTTTACGAGTTATTGCCCCTGTTTCACGAAATTTATCAATACAAGCATGAACATGACTTAGCAGCTGTGCATAAGTAATTGGCAGATTTGGAAACTGTTGTCGGAAATCCTGCAAGCACTAATTAACGGAATAAACCCATTCTCCATTATTATATGTATTTTTATGACCAGTTCTAAAGTAACTTTCGATTATAAACTTTTTGTGTTGTAATTCTAACATATTAATAATAAAATAATACAATCAAGTGTAAACTTTTCTAATTTGGATATGTTATTAACAACTGTCACAATTTGAAGGAAGCTATTTTGTATTTAAAATTTAAAAGTATTGCAGTGTCACCAATCTTACAAAAAAATACTTAAAAAACAGCTTACTCTAATCAGGAAAGTATTTGAAGGCATGGTATTTATTTATACACATCGAAATATTCCTTTTTTATGATAACGTGTTGTGAAGTGTCTTTGCTTCAAGTGTTTAGACTACGGGCAACTATTTAACTAAGGCTAACTAAGTTATAACGAGTTTGATAAAAAATACCATAGATTACCTTAATTGCCTGATAATAATCTCCAAGAAGCGAATGTAATCTTAAAAGTCCCACCAACGAGAAATATCCTAACATCTTATATAGAGAATGTCTTCCGAAATCACCTGCTACAGTATCTGGATCGTTTCCACTAGCATAGACATCCAACTGCTGTTTGATGTTACTCTTGTCAACTAGCGAATGTAACACATTTAAAACACAAAGCACGTTCCAGACTTTGTTATTGGAATTCAGCGTTTCCAATTCCTGGGGCGTTTTTTTTTGTAAACGCGCCCTGTATTGTGCGAAGGATTGAAATTGATAAACGAATTCATCAACTAATTCCCAGAGCCACAAATCGGGCAACTCAAGCGGAACTGGTTCCTCTGCACTTAAAATGTAATTAAACAGATCACAATAATTATAAAAAGAATTGAATCGTTGCTCCAATGTAGGTCCTCCTTGAATTCTTGCATAAATATGTCGAAAGTATAGTTCTTTATACAGTATCATAAAAACCTGTTAAACGAAAAACAATTGTGTTAGTCATAATTGCATGTAAATAAAATAAATGTATATATATTGTAGATTATTTTATAATCATTATCACATGTTAACGCCATTATTTTTTCAGTTGTCGTCTTTTGTACGGTGGATGTAATTATACAGGGTGTCCGCGAAATACAAAGCATGCTTTTAAGGGATGATAGCTACAACGATTTAGAAACAAAAACATATAATACACCTTGGGTCTATCTGTAAGCGTAAACGAGAAAAAAAATTATTTCTCATGTCACAAACTTCGACGCATACTGTACACCGGCAGCTGATTAGTGCAAGATTTACGACGATTACAGGCGTGTGTTCTTGAAAATGGGCAACACATCGAGCCTTTCTTGTAATACATTTTCTCCTGTCTCTCAAAAAAGTCCTTTTTAGGACCACCAATTTATCACAAATAAAAGAAAAGAACTCAATTTTGTAGTAGCCTTTACGAAAGAGTTTAAAGCGCCATAACATAATTGCAGTAATTACATTGATTTCATTCAATGCGACTTTCCCTCAACTTTAATTTTCATTTACCGATCGGAGGCTGCTATTAAATACGCTCTTTTCACTCTAACTTGAACATAACATTGATTTTATTGTCATAACATTATTAAAAAAACCGCAAAGGTACCTTTATTTTAAAACATATGGCTATTGACTTCGTTGGATACAAGATCAAGGTCGTATAAACAGATGATGCTTGGTATGCATCTGCGCTTCTAATTGCATACGGGTACAGTATGGTGGAAGACCAATGACACCACGCTTCAATTTCAAAGTATGAAATAATTCGTTTTCATCGTTGTTTTCAGTTATTTTCAACCCTAAATTTTTGATATGGTTTTTTGGTTATTTAAGAAGCAATATGGATGAATTTTCTTGTACAGTTTGACCAAATAAGGTTTTTTAGAAATAATTTTTTTTCTCGTTTACGCTTACTGATAGACCCAAGGTGTATCATACGTTTTTGTTTCTAAATCGTTGTAGCTATCATCCCTTAAAAGGATGCTTTGTATATCGCGAACAGCCTGTATATTACACACCATCCAACTCGAATTTCTAGACTAGTTGTATGTGTTATGATAAATACATAAGCGTTTACATTCTGCTTTAAATATGTAACTGTTTTAAAGATTTTCTCTAACTCATTGGTGGAAATTGAAATAAGGCACTTTTTCTTACAATTCTTACGATTTCTTCGTCGCAATATTAAAATTTAATTATGAACATCTAATTACATGTTAATACAATTCATTTTAAAAGGAAACCACAATTATTGTTATCAGGTATATTACATCGTTTCCTCTGGATAACTTATTTTACACTATTCGAAGTTCGTTAGGCAGCACCGAATTATTTATGATGACAATCAATATGCCATTGATTGTCATCATAAATAATTAGGGGGATTAAAATATTTGGCCGTCAGATATTCGGCCGTATAGAAGGGCTGTTGCAGATGAAAAAGCCAAACAGAAAATCCTAGTGGAATATATAAATGTTACTTTCAATGAATCTTCTAGCAGTGAGTTCGTTTCCAACGTCAGCTGAAAGAATCCGAGATGACGAAACTGTATCAACTTCAAATCCCACTAGCAAAGCTCACGATAGCTTTTGAAATTGTTTCGACAAAGTAGTAAAGAAAAATTTTAATAACCGTTAAGGGAAAAACGCTGTTGCAAGTGAGATTGGCTATTATTGAAAGACAGTTCGAATTGATCGTAGACGCGATCCTTATATTTGGTGGACCGCTAATGAGACACAGTATCCAAATTTGAAAGAATACCTTTCAGCTCCGTGTATATAGCGAAAGACTTTATTCTGAAGCCGGTATTATTTATAAAAATAAGCGTAATCGCTTATTGCCTCTAAATCCAGAGAAATAGTGTTCATACGCCCTACTTTGCGAATGATTAATTCTAAATACTAATTTCTTGACAGGATAAATAATAAACGTTTTTTATTTGTAAAATTATGTGTTTTTAATTTGAGTTACAATACTTGCCGTTTATCAATCTACCTTTATTGAAGTGGATTTCAAGACATTTTTATAATTTTACCAAAAAACCGGCCCCCTGTATTATATTGAGCTACATCCGGTATCCGTCCGGATGGTAAACCTTACCGGATATCCGTTTCATCTCTGATTTGTATTATTTCCATTCTTTGTAATAAATACTATGTTAATGTTAAACTTTCAATTTGTATTGAAATGACAGTATAACTGGTGAATTTGGAGTTATTAGAAAATGTTTTAACACTAAGTTCTTTAAAGTCTTTTCATTTTCTATGAAAGCACTTGATTTAGCACTTCTATTGATGAATGTCTTTCTTTTTTTTGTATATACATACTTACAACTTCATAAACCAACGCGTTTTTTATATTCTACTTGATAAAAATGTATTCAAAAATTAAAAATTTATTTAATTTTTCTAAACAATAGAATATTAGAAATTTTAGGGATCTGCAGTACCACGGCGAGGTGGTACACTCAAAAGTTTCTTATCAATACAAACAGAGATATTTGTGCTGTAATATGGCTGTAATATTATTCAATATCATATTCCGTTTTGTGAAAATTATTTAATACACAACATTCATTATTAAATTAAAAAAAAAAACAATTTTTATGTTAATTATTTTCTCGTATAGCTTTTTGTCGTCAGGAAGTATTTAATTGTTTTTATTTTTTAAAACCATAAATTACATGAATGAATGTCCGCTAGATGGCAGATATTAAGCAGACAAGTCCACGCTTTGGAATACCAAATTATCAACTATAAAAACCAAACCACTTTTGTTTATTATTCATTATCCACGCGAATAATAGCAGGTGACTGTATGTACTCGGTCTAACAATTTTAAGGTCAACTTGTTTTATATTACAAATAGTTTCTTTAAATACTGGAAAAATGAATCCTAGTGAATATACTAACAAATTGTCACAATACAAACAGCAGATGAAAGAAAAAATTATGGGAACAGTCGCCGCTGCCTCAGAGAAAGGAACTGAAGGTATAAACTAGATATATTTAAAATCAATTCACGTCATAAATGAAGCAATTCTAGCATCCGAGAGACAGAAAATTAAATATTATGTAATGTAATAAGTTTAAATAGAAAAATCTTCGACTATACAATGACCTTGGTCAAAGTAACTAAATAACTGTGATGTCGATGTCTATAAGCTCTATGTAATAATAAAAATGTTCACTGTGAAAATTAATCTTCAAACAAAACAAAAAAATTTATTGCAAATTTGACATAACACATCATCAAAACTTGAGCATATTTCAATAAGTAAATTCTAGTACTAACATATTGAGTTAAAAATGTATAAAAACTAATGTACTTACTGGATCATTATCAACAATTTTGGCAACTTCCGCTTCTTCAGGCCATGGACGTTTTTCAAAGTAATCTTCCGTTAGCTTTGGCCAATGAACTTCATACAAATTTTGGAGTTCAAAAACGGATCCCTCACTTACAGCATTGCGAAAGTACACTAAAAAATTCTTGACTACCTCTGGCATCATATACATCTGTCTACTATACTCGTTATCCAGTTGAGGATCACCAGTATGTGCCCCGAAATCAGATTCGTAGTCATAGTTATATGCTGGCTACAAAACATTGTATACATCAAGACAAATGAACTGTCTTTTTATTGTATATTATGTTGAAATGTGTCAGAAATTACCAT
Organism: Popillia japonica; assembly: GCA_004785975.1. Classification (NCBI taxonomy): domain Eukaryota; kingdom Metazoa; phylum Arthropoda; class Insecta; order Coleoptera; family Scarabaeidae; genus Popillia; species Popillia japonica. The sequence goes on from SMLS01054259.1 coordinate 4,814, forward strand.
ATTCATGGGATTGGTACATGCAAAGTATGTTGGTACGTTAACAAATTATTTAAAATGTTAATTTTTTTTCCTAATTGCTAATATGATGATTTTGTTAAAATTAAAAGTAATTTGAAATAAGCTTTATACGAAAAATGTATTTTATATGGACCAAAGCCGTATTGCATATGGTTATAGGTTAGAGTCATGCTGCTCATTCACGCAAAATGATTTAAATTGTTTAATTAAAAATAATAATAATTCGTCAGATTAACCCGAATAATATGTTATTGATTTACCTGCTCGTAATCGTCGTACATTTTAACAAATTAAACTACAAATTTGCTCAAATACGGCTGTCAACGTACAGGCGCTTTTCCAAGATGGAGGTTTATCCCTGGTTTGTCAAACTGTGTACAGCGGCAGAAATAATTGCAGAAATTGAAGAATATTCAGTATCTTGTTGGAACACATAATTTTTTACTTCTGTGATAATTATTTAATGATAAATAAAGCGCATTAAAAAAGATTAGTCATTTAACGAATTAGTATATTCTCAGACATTATCAAAACAGTTCCCTTTACATAAACCATCGTATTCAAATCAAAAATCATGTAGGTAGTACATATTACGACAAATTTCTCTTTAACTTGAAATTTCATTCTTTTTTAAAACTGTTAGAATGGTCCGAGTTCTTAGATGGGCTGCAATGACAATACAATGATTATACAACGTCAAAAACTTCCTCTTGATTTCAAGCAGTGAGTTAACTTGAATTGAGAGAAACGAATTTATCTTAATTTGGGGCGGGATGTTAAACTGTAACTATAGTTTCTGATAGTGGTATGAATTGTGTTTTTTAATAAAAATTCTTCATTTTCCTGCAGTACTTAGAAGCTTTTTGCCAAGTGAAACTCCTCCAACAAAGGTTTTAGAAGTGAAACCGGATATTTTTTCTGAAAGACATATAATTTGTCGAGAAGATGGATTAGTATTGTATGCCCCAAGTAGTAACAAGAATGAAAAACCAAAGTACGAGATTGTTTTACACAAACCATATACTGAGAGCTTACATCAAACATATAGGTAATGAGATTCTATTAGTGTAACTTCAAACACTTTATTTTAATTCTTTTGTAGCCTATTTCGAAGTGATAATCAACCTGATACGGAGGAGAAATTTATCTATATGAAAGATAAAATCCCAGTATTTATTGAAATTGCAAAGGATGTAATTTGTATGATTTAATTGAAATATAATTTTACTTATCCTAATTCTCTTAGATGGCTAATATTCAAGGATTGCAGAAGGTGTGTGATATACTAGCAGAACATCCCTCATGGACATTGGCTCATTTAGCTGCTCATTTTGCTCTGTATGATTGCTTCAATAATGCAAGGATCAATAGTTATTTAAATAGTTCAGATATTGCAACCGGAATGTCTCCTTTACAAGTAGCTGTAACAACTGGAAATTTAAAAACTGTTTTGACATTATTAACAGCTAAATGTTCGCTGGAACATTTAGATCATAATGCAAATTCTGTATTTCATCATGCTGCTACGACAAATAAGGAAATTATATCGGTAAGAGACTTTTGAGTTTATATTCCTTACATGTATGTAGTTTTCTTATTAGAATGATATAAATGAGTTACAGATCTAAAAAAATTTATATTTTGGAAAGAGCCTTTTAACTTAGCTTAAAGTCTTAATCTTTTTGGTTTTTTTAGTTTTTCAAAATGCTATTTAAATATGTTCTTACTATAAATTATTAAATTACTGAAAATTTGCTGCTAATATAAATAGTAAAGACTTGAGAAATATTTTCATGTGGATAAGTTATTATGTTTCTCAAGAAGACTTACATGAGCCTAGATTAGATGAGGTTCTTCAAAGCTAGTATTAGAAACCTTGTCCTCGGCAGGCCCTCGCAAATGCACAGCATATGAACTGCAGTTTCTTTCCTTTTCTTGCTGAATCTGCAGGTAGCATCCTCTGTTAAGTCTATGTTATGCATGTGCCTCTTTAGTCTACAATGGCCAGTCAGAAGATATACTATCACTTTGACAGTCTTCCTGTCTTTAACCAGCACATCTCAGGCCCCTGTTCCTTTAGGAACTCTTTTACTCTTGGTTCTGGTGATCTTTGCTACTATTCTACGGATTTGTTATGCATTCATTTTTTGATGAACTCTGTGATTTGGTGGTATAAATGGCTTGATGAAGCTTGGTCTGGCCAGATGTCCTGCTATCTCATTTCCCCTCACGCTCTTGTTGCTAGGAACCCAAGCCAAAGTTAATTTCCTTTGGGAACCTACCTCATTTAAGGCGCTTACGCAATCCAAACCAACTTAAAGTCAACACTTGCTGAACTAATCGCTTTAAGTGTTGTTTGGTTGTCCGAGAAAATAGCGACGCTTTTACCTAGCTCAGTTAAGACTATTCTGTTAGGGTGTCTGTTTCCAATTAAAAATTGTGCTACTGCTAGTCTCTCCTAAACATATAGGGTCTACATGTTCCTTACATACAGATTGTATTAATCTCTTTATTTGTCCAATATAAATTGAGAGATTATTTTACGTTGTGATTTTGTAAGTCCCAGATTTCTCTCGTTTCTAGTTTGTCTTTTACAGCGCCTAAAAGATTTTTAATATACTATAACTGTAATTGTATATAATTTCTTTTGTTAATTTTGTGTATGAATCTTAGGCATTGACTCAAGATACACCACCACTGTGTCTTAATGCACAGAATAAATTGGGCTATACACCATTGCATCTTGCTTGTGTGGCTGACAAACCAGAATGTGTAAAGGCTCTTCTCTTAGCTGGAGCTGATGTTAACATTCCAGCAGGTTGTGAGTTGCAGAACACTTATACCTGTGATCCTGGATATGTTGGGCAATATCTTCAAAACAACCCCAATACATTATCCCATCAGGATATGAAATACGGCGGAACACCGTTACACTGGGCAGTATCGCGGCCTGTTATTGATGCTTTAGTCGACGTTAATTGCCAGATAAATGCAGTGAATTTTCAAAATAGGTAAATATCGCTTAGGCACCGCCGTACACTCTTTTTAAACGTTGTTTCGTTTCTAGAACCGCATTGCATGTCATGGTAATCAGAAATAAATTAGAATGTGTCGTTGCATTATTAAGCAGGGGTGCAGAAACAGATTTAGTGGATTGTGATGGAAACACCGCTCTGCATTTAACTGTCAGTCAGCCTAATATATCTATTCCTATACTGCACAGTATAATAGTTTTTCAAGCTGATCTGAATCTATTAAATAATAACGGTGAAAGTCCGCGACATATTGTAGCACGCGTGTCAAATTCAAGAGCGTTGTATTGCTTGCATGCTGTGGGTGCAAGGAGGTGTCCGACAGATATGCAGGGTTGCACAAACGGCTGCATAGCCGGAGGAGACAACAACGGAGAAGCTCCGCTTCGAGTAATCGGTCCCACTAATAGAGATATCTTAAATCAAATGCTAGCTGTAGCAGCCATGGAATTTGCATCTCAGAAATCAGGAGATAAAGCAACAAAGAAAGGACGTTTACTCTGTCTTGATGGTGGTGGAATACGAGGTATTTTGTTATATCTTTTATTTTAATTTAAATTCATTCAGCGCCAGAAGGATGACTTATCCACGACATCATTAGATTAGTTTATGATTCATCACAGTTTTCGCATAGCCTTCTTTTCAAAATGTGTGGGAGGATATGCTCAACTGATGTAAAATAATTATTGTGTAGGTCTAATTCTGGTACAAATGCTGATGGAACTAGAAACTGCTATAGGAAAACCAATAATTCACTGTTTCGATTGGATTACGGGGACCAGCACAGGAGGCATTTTAGCACTTGGTTTAGCCTCTGGAAAAACGTTAAGAGAGTGCCACTGCATATATTTTAGGTTGAAAGAACGAACATTTGTCGGCCTTAGACCATATCAAAGTGAACCTTTGGAGACCATGTTGAAAGAAACACTTGGTACAGATACTGTAATGGCTGATATTAAAGAACCGAAAATTATCATTCCTGGTGTACTGGCTGACCGTAAACCAGTCGAACTTCATCTCTTCAGAAATTACGAATGTGCGAATAAGTTATTGGACGTACTTCACGATTCTCCCTATGAATTGCCTCCTCCGCCAGAAGAAACGCTTTTATGGCATGTTGCTAGGGCAACGGGAGCAGCTCCTACTTATTTTAGGTAGTTCCTACTTACAGAATGACTTCTTATTCTTTTTACTACGTAAGTTAAAACTAACTATATATTTATATTTTATTTTTTTCAGAGCATTTGATAGGTTTTTGGATGGTGGCTTAATTGCAAATAATCCAACGTTAGACGCACTTACTGAAATACACGAATACAACTTAGCCCTTAGAGCAAAGGGTAGACATGATGAAGTACATCCTGTTAGTATTGTAATTAGTCTTGGAACAGGTTTAATACCGGTAACACAATCGAATGTCTCAAAAATGTTGCCAGACAGTATCTGGGAAGGAGCAAAACTTGTTTTTGGCTTCTCGGCACTAGTCTCTTTGTTGGTGGATCAAGTACTTTGCCACTATTTTTATAGTATTATACAAGTAACCACTATTATTTCTAGGCAACTATGTCTGATGGTAGAGTTGTTGATAGAGCTAGAGCCTGGTGTTCTTCGACTGGCATTCCTTATTTTCGCTTTAATCCGCAGCTATCAGTGGACGTTGGTATGGATGAAAATAGTGATGAAATATTATGCAAGATGCTATGGGAAACTAAAGCATACATGTTTTCCAATATAGCGTCTGTTAAAGAAGTCGCTGATTTACTAAATATGCAGTGAAAGTTATTCATGTATACGTGCTTTATTCGGGAATCTAAGTGTAATGAATTCCGTTAAAAGAAAAGCAAGTTGTCACTATTTCAAATGCTTTACTTTGTCTATTTTCTCAATAAAATTACTTACTGCAAACTTCGTACCAGTCTTCACTATGGGAATTATTTGTACACTAGCATCGAGGGATAATATATCAATATATTACACATCTATATTACATTGTTGTTAACAAAATGTGATTTAACTTTTAAGAAGATTAATTTAGTAAATTTTATTTATTACTACTGTAGATGCCATTTGTTTTGTTAAAATTTTTAATTGATTTTATAATTAATTTGTTACTTTATATCTCAATTATATACACATATACATATATGTATCAATGTTTTATAGGTCGTTTAGTACCAAAGAATAAATAAATGCATTAAAAATTTTTCTTCCCGATTTTTACTTTATTTCTGTGCATAAAATGATAAAAGTTATGTGCAGTAAATTATTAGGACACACTTATAACTTGGTCCTATATAATATATTTATTTAGTTTTGCTAATTCCTAACCCATTTTTCAAAAATTAATTAATTTTGCAATTTTTGTTTAGATGTTAGTATTAAATAATTTGTTTCATCGTAATAAATAACTTTTTATTAGATAGTCCTACTTTTGGGTTCCCTTAAAATATATCTTAATGCTCTGAAGTAAAATTGATTGATCTTTAATTATCAGGAAATCGTACGTAGTTCGAATGTTGGGTCCGAGCTTTTTAGTGCACCTGTCCATCATCGGTTCTCTGGTCGAGTACCAGTCGTTGTTGCGAAATAATTAACAACGCAATGTTAGTTATGGTGAAACAAGGCTTAAAAACCATGTTTATACACAGTACGAACTACAACGATAGTCCGACAAGTATTACAGTTTGGTAGCCACTGTAGTGGTCCTCATCACAGATATAAAACAAGCAATTTACCTGTCTATGGTATGTACTCGTAAAAAATATATAATCAAACTATATTTACCGCAAAACTAATATCGATACGATAATGTAATTTTGTTAGCAAACCAATAATTTTTATCACGTACTGTATTTAGTTAGAAAACATCCTACCAGTGGCCGTAAGCATGAACACGTACATAGTGTAAACGAGAACATACGACCACACGACGTAGTAAAATGATATGGAAGACTTCCACCGGGCGAGCCTCTCTACGAGGGTTTCCGCGTTATGGCGTGTACCAAATTAGTGCTGCAGATATCCGACAAAATTAAGATCCGGATCCAAAACTATCCGGATATCCGAATCCTTGGATCCGGATTCGTTATCCAAAACCTCAGATCCGGATCCACTATCCGAAACCTCGGATCCGGATCCGCTATCAGAAACTTCGGATTCGGATCCGCTATCCGAAACTTCGGATCCGGATCCGCTATCCGAAGCCTAGATTGAGCAGAAAGGTCCCCACTGCAAACTTTTTTTTTGTTTGGAATGAACCGATTTGTGCTCCATAATTGTTACTTCATATTTCTTATTTTTTTTAGTAAAATCTTATACATATTTGTGTTTCTCTTCAGACCAAATACCTTTTGTTCCTGATTTTTCATTTTATTTATTTATTTAACATACCAATAAAGTAATTATTTTCTTCTTAAAACGTTGTACATAGCAATATCTATTAGCTACTTATAATATTAATTAATAATGTTAATTTGTTTTATTTTAAAAAGCAAAATGTTGGAATGTAAAACATTTTTTCGTTACTATTTTTTTAATGTTAGCGAGAACTCGCGAACAAAATAATCTTATTGATACAAATCTCATAAAGAATGCAAATTTGATGATTTTCAATAGCAGATTCGGATGTGAGGTTTCGGATAGCAGATCCGGATCCGAGGTTTCGGATAGCAGATCCGGATCCGAGACTTCGCATAGCAGATCCGGATCCGAAGTTTCGGATAGCAGATCCGGATCCGAGGTTTCGGATAGCAGATCCGGATGCGAGTTTTCGGATAGCAGATCCGGATCCAAGGTTTCGGATAGGGGATCCGGATAGCGCTCAGACCCGGATAGTAAATTATCCGGATCCGGATAACAGCACTATACTTGTACTATACAGGTACCGGCGCGCTCCTATTGTCACCCGAAATTGCACGAACAAGCGCGGCAAGTAATGGGAAGATAGGCGCGTATGATGTGCGGCTGTTCCTTTATCAGCCACTTCATCATCATATGCATCTTGGACGCATATTTAACGTTTGCAAGTATGATAAATAATGTGTTATAGTTAGTTATAGATAGTGAATAGATACTGCAAACTGCTCACAGTATATCGCGACATTCACTCAGTAACTTCACGAGCTCGTGCAATATCGAAAATCGGGAGACCATAGGAGCCTGCCGGAACCGGTATACCAACAGCTAAGTTTTAATATGACGGTCCTCTTTATATGAATAAAAGGATAAAAATATGATTTCTATCAGTTAACAAAGTCAATAAACACGCATGCTATTCGGCTGGCCAATTATGGCGAAGAGAGCGAATCTCTGGACATGCATAATTTATTTCAAGTCGGTATTCAATACACTTCGTTTTGTTCTTAATAAGACGTCGCTGGGGATTAGAGTTCTCTAGTTTTATAACTGTTAGTAAATCTTGATTGCGGTCAGTAATTATTATTAAAATGGAGTATTATACGCCTGAGGAGAAACTATTTATGGTAAAGCAGTAGATGTCGCAATTTAGTAGAAGGTTCCAGTAAATTATCCCGAAAGATTAATTTCTAGCGGAACTATTCGGTACACGCACGCTTACAGTTGAAGTCCCGCCGATTTCTAGTGACCAGAATGCAATCCACAGGTTGCAAATAATATCCTGGTATATTATAGTGTCTCTGAGCTTATCCCGTTACTGTATTATTATTAAAATTAGTCAGAAAAGCAATGGCATGGTATGCAATTATTTGGCGGGGATAATCAGTCTCATATGTTACACATTAGAAAAAAAGACAAATATTTTAATTACTTTACCTTTTAATATAACACATTTTATATTCACGATACATCATCGGTATGGTTCAAGCGAAGCCGAACATTATCATAGCATTAATTAATTACAATTTGAACCTTATACCACAAAAAAGGATACTAAAACAAGCTAAATATACCTACGAAAAAAATGGAATACATAATTAGTGTTTCATACGAAACTATTGGAAATATGCTTGAAAACATCCTCTTTTGTTTAAAATAAAATGGAAATCTATTTACAATAGTGTACATATTAGCTACATTTTATGAAGTAGATTTAAAGAAATGCTGTACGTGTTTGTTTAATCTGTGAATCTGCGATTTACGTTGCGTCCGAACAATGCTGTACGAATCTCGGGTACCAATTGCTGCGCAATGAGTTCTAGCCTCGCTTCTAGAGTATTGTTGATGCGAATTCTTCCTTGGTGAGCTACCAGCTCTATACCGCCAGTTGTATCTGTTGGCAAAGAATTTTCTGAGTCAATCTTCAAGAGAATGTCTTTGCCCGTGGCATCCTTGTATTTTGCTGCCACATCTGGGAAAGTAGATTCTACAAGACCTCTATCCTGCGAACGACATCTGATGAGTACCGACGTTTCGAATAACTGTCAATATCGATAAAATATTAGTATATTTGAAACATCTATATGTTAGAAGATACAAGTTAAAGCAAGAATAAAACTATTTTTCTCTCTTTCTTTTGATATAATCTTTGTTGTGAAATGCAACAATTTGTGCAGGCTGAAAAATAGATTTATAAAAAATAAAGTTGTAAATTGGTTAAACTGCTGGGATGAGTTTTCGCTACAAACAATACATATTTCGGTGAGTTTTTCAATATTACGCCGTCTAGTGCTATAGCATCTAGAAATGCAACATCTTAAGACGGTCTACAGCCGCAAGCACAATTACAAGTCATGGCCCGTCTATGACTCCTATAATTGGCGCAGGCTGTTGGGGGATGTGAAGACATGAATTATTATTATTACGCATCTTACTACTGCTATTTGTACTTAGTACCTAAGAACTAAATACATATTACGCAAAATAAACGAAAATTAGTTCCGTATTTCATCTGAATTCAATTGTTTTTACACAACTTACAATAAAGAATTAACCAGAAAATATTGCTCAAGTTGGCGTTTAGTTTCTCACAATTAAACTTAAGAGCGTTTAGAATGTTTTCATAAATTCAGTTTTGTGTATCACAATATTAGTTCCAAGTATGTACGCAAGTTTATGTTGCGGTCGCGGTAATCTATATAACTTAATTTTTGTGTTTTACTGCTTCAAGCTTAGTAAAACGCTACTGTACCATAGATTTATTTCATATAAATACAACTTTTACTTTAAATTACCATTTAGTATTTCTGTCTGGGTAAAGATTAGTATTTATAAAGTGTATTTATTAATAAAGAATTTCTTCAAATCAGCTCTGTCAGATTTTGCTCATCAGCAAATGCACCAAAACGTGTGAGCGGTATTATTTAGTTTACGACTGCGTAGAAACTTGGTGGTAAATAGGAGTGTGTTCCAAGTATATCTGTGATAGTGGTAGTTATGCATTGTGTTGTTGGAACGTGAACTTTGGCTTTGGTGTTATAATATTAATGTTAGATACTACACAAATATGCTGAAAACTTTTAGATTAATTTCATTTACCCGAAAAGATTTTTTATACAAATGTTGTAATATGTTCTAAAGATTTTAAATTTCTTGTTTCTTGGCAGCGCGCTGGCCGCATCTTATGATTACGAATACGATTATGATGTCACGTTCTGGTGATAAATTCGTGGTAAAATTTAGCCTTTAGTAGCCAGAATACGAATATATTTTTCTAAAGTGCTTTATATTTATTTAAAACCGGCCACTCTTACACAAAATATACGTTAATATTTATTTAAAATTCTACCAAAAGCATATTTCCCACGTTTTCCTGGTCAGACAATCATGAGTATTACAATTTTCTATTATCAAACTATAATGTGGGCGCTTTAACTTGCATGCAACAATTTATACGTTACGCACATATCTCAATCTAAAAGGTCAATACATATCATTAATAATGATACTTTATGTACAAAACATTCAAGTTAATGGAAGAACGCTGACTCTGATGAAAGTTTGCATCAATATCTATAGTTTTTCACGGCTGATTCGATGGCTGCTATGAGCAGGAAAAACTATTTTTGAGTAAATGAAAAATACCTTTTAGGTTTAAAACTATAGTTAGATAAGCGTCCTAAATGCTTTAGAATAGCAAAAATTCTGGAAATGAATTAAGAGGAGCGAAAATAAGTAACATAACTAAGAAATTTATTTTATTACTGGCACGTTGCTTGCGATAATCGACGACAAGAGGCTAATCAAGTAAAAGTCTTATATTTTCCCAAGAACTGTCACTGAGTCCTTAAAAACACTACAGCAAATTGCCAGTTTTGTCTTCGTATTTAATAATTTAGAATGAGCTAAAACTGACAGTTTTAACTTTCTTTTTCAATTACTTGCTTCATATAGTTTCCACTTAAGCTGCAGTGCACTATATTGAAATACTGTTTAGCGATGTATAATAAATTTACAATAATTTTCTTAATATCCAATGAGTCTTTTTGCTATTTTGAGCCACATCATTTTACCAAGTTTTAGTTAAGTAATGTAGAGAAGTAATATTTAATTAATTATAATTTACATAATACATTAACATATCAAAACTTACATCAGATTGGAATTGTTCTATGATTTTTTATTGCACTAATTTTAAATATATATATCCTTTGATAGTTATTAGCAAGTGAAATAATTACAGAAAAAAATTAAAATACTTGACAATTAAGTTATGTAATATAAAGTAAAAAATCAGGTGACTAAGAACTTGCATTTCATACCTGGAAAAGTGCTTGTAGAATCAGCGTACTCAGAAGCTCCTTGTATTTTGCTGAGTTTAAAGTAATTTCACCTAATCTCTTTCTTGCCTCTTCTAACACATTACGCACATGATCCTCCCTAACCTTCAACACCTTTAAACGGGCTTGGTTCAGCATGTTTGATGATTGACTATGAAACAATTAATGACTATATAATCAAATGTAAAAGCTGTAGAGAGAGCTTACATTTTTTTTTGTAATTCAACCTGCTTTTCCTTCTTTTCGTAATATTCCATGATCTTAAGACGTTGTTGTTGAACCAATCGCCCTTTTTCAATATTGAATTCTTCCTCTGCCTTTGCATCTATTTCTTCAGCTTTTTCATTGGCTTCTTGCTCAATGAAAGCCATCATATGCTTGATCTACATAAAATTTGAAGGCATTACAAGAATGTTTTAAATGTAACATTTTCAGAAAATTAAGTTTTCACAATATATGTTTTGCAAATATATTATTTGGGCTTACCTGTTTTTGAACATCGGCATCGCTGAGAGCCATTTTGATAGATAATTAGAAGAATTTAACTACACAACTAAAAATTTAGCGGACAAGGGTGTATTTGTCGCGCCTACGCCTACAATGCCTGAACTGCAGACCAATAAAGTTGATGCAGAAATTGATCATATGACAGCAACCATATGACAGATCAATTTACTTACTCGTAAATAATCATAAATATCAATTCTTAATTATGTTTCAATAGTTAAAATAGTAAAAATTTTTAAATATTTTTTTATTCTAATTATTATCTATTATAATTGCATTAAAGAAGAGAAAAAAAATGTAAAAAGTTCAAAACAGCTGATTTGACTACTTTATTTAATAAATGAACCAATAGTAGATGCTATTTTCTTAGACATCTACTTTACCTACAGAATTTGATCTTTGTTATCAATCAAAACATAACCAAGAAATCACAAGAAATAATTCTGTATTTTTTGACACAGTTGACGTCTTTCTCTCAACTGTCTTTAATATAAGTAGTTTCTCTGTGAATTCCCATAATAAAATTAATATGAATGTTGTTGGTATGGTGGGAATACCATCTGCTCAACCTCCACCACAACAACAACCGCAGCAGCAGCCTCAACAACCCCAAGCATTGGATAATATTTCTAAAATAAAATCTCTTATAAGTCCATTACGAGAATCTCTTTCGGTATGTATGAAATATATTGAATTTAAGATTTTTATCTATTTATGGTATTGATTTAGAATACAATCAAAACTGCTGCACAGACCTTAAACCAAAATTGTCAAGTTGATGTAGGTTCTCAGTAAGTATTTGATATAAAGAATAAGATTGTCAAGTACACATACAATCAGTTTATTCTTGGTTTATAGTTTAAGTCATCATATTTTTACAACACATGCACTAATGATATTCATATCTGGAGGTATAGAATTGGTTTCACATAGAGGGTATTGTTCTTTATGAAAAATTACAATATTTCTTTTTAGGAAAGAAGTTGGACAACAAATTCGATTTGATAAAAATTTAGAAGAATTCTATTCCCTCTGCGATCAAATTGAATTACATTTAGTAAGTTGTTTTACTCTGCATTTACTTTGTCAATAATCTATATTACATATTTTTAATAGAAAACATCAATTAAATGTATAAGCCAGTTAGAAAGTTCTCAGCGTTATTTGCATTTACATGTTGCTCCAACAAGAACGGAAAGCTTAGGAATGCCAGATAATACATTAGCATATCCACAGTTTCTGGCAACGGCAAACGCACAAGTTTCGTTTACAAAGGAAATACATGATACATTAGTGGCCGCAGCACAGAACATATCTCCATCAGAATGACATTTACATCAGTCTTATTAAAGTATTTGTGTGAAATAATGTATGTGATTTAAGTATTAAAACTATTTATCACTAAAAATGTATAAATATGTACTATCAAATTGTGTGTTGTTTTCTAGAAAATAAAAAATCTATTTCTATTATAGCATTTCAAAAGCAGGAAGCGTTTTTTTGATGTAGATTTTGTTTTTATAATAAAGTGTCCTACCTAATCAACTGACTTTGCTGTCAAATTTACAGTTCAAAGAACTGTTTGAGGTTATTTATTGTTATTTATGGAAACTACCTTAAAAAATTTAGGTGTACTCTAATAAGATTGAGAAAATTATTTAATATGCAAGATTCGGAATTAGAAGAAATACGAAAAAATCGTTTGGCTCAGTTACAGTCACAGTATAACGTAAGTGCACATGTATTTATAGACTTCGTACTAAGTAATAATACTTTAGGCTGGTGATCAAGCTTCAAATCAAAAAGCTCAGGAAGAAAAATTAAAAGCACAAGAAGACGCAAAGAATTCTATACTATCACAAATTTTGGATCAACAGGCTCGAGCACGATGTGAGTAATCTAACAATACTTAACCTATTTAAAGAACTATACTTTTATAAACATGCTTATTTATCTTTTTCACCAATTTTCATTAACCCTTTCGGTATCAGCACTCTTTCCGTAGAAAATGGTTGTTCAAAAATCGAAGAGTCCAAAGTGTTTTATCCATATGTGCGTCCATTATGCATATATTTTCATTCTTCCGAACAGAATAGAATATTATGAACTGTATATGTTGTTTGCACGCACAGATTGCCACTGGAATACTAGATATATATGGCCCTCGTCCACACAGGCTATCAGATGTATAGAAAGGCTTAAAATTTGTTGACATCTATATTGTGAAAAGAAAATTTTAATTAAATATATGATAATGCAAGACAACCTCCATATATAACGTATATACACATAGCTATATCAACTATACTTTAGACAAGTGTGGCAAATAAATCATGCCTTGCTGTGTTACTTCTGGATGTTAAATAGGATACATAATTGAACATATTTTAGCAGGTGTAATCATTTACACGTTTACATTATTCGCAGGTGGCAGTGCAGTTATGTATTCGTCTTACTTATCTTAAAAGTTACAATTGTATTCAACATGCGTTATGTTACTTCATTTTATATAATTTGACATTTTTGTAATGTGTCGGTAAATAGATGGTTGATGTTGGTTTGTTATGTACATTTTTCAATAACGGATTAGGTGGACATAAATCTGTCTGTTTGTATCTTGCTACATTATAGCATAAAATTGAACTAAATCCTATTGATTTTTTTTGTTTTTAGTAAATACTCTTATGTTAGGAAAACCGGAAAAAGGAAAGATGATTGAATCTATGCTAATTCAAATGGCACAAGGTGGAAGATTACGTAATCGCATTGGTGAAAAGGAATTAATAGATCTATTGGAGAATGTGAATTCACAATTGCCTCAACATAAAACTTCAGTAAAATTCGATAGGAGACGAGCTGCATTAGATTCTGATGATGAAGATTTCTGACAACTTAGATTAAGACTTCTTATTATATAATTTTTAATGTAATGAAACTATCAAAATAATTTTCTAAAACATTCATATATTTGCTTATACTTGTTTTCAAATAAATAATTACATATTAAACATTAATTAAAATACATATATCTGTATTATTTTGTTTAAAATCACAATAATGCTTAGA
>SMLS01054263.1:0-14837 GCA_004785975.1 Popillia japonica
GTTTTTTTATTATAAATTTAAAACGGCTCATGCGATTTTAATAAAATTTTGCATGGTCAGTTAGTATTATTCAACGAATGTTCTGAGAAAATTTCAAGAAAATACTAATACCGGAAGTGGATAAAATACGCATGACCATTATGGAAATTAACGTATTTTTTTTGCTGTCTGTAGTAGAGAAACGAAATAATTTTTATTCGATAGAGTATTCAAAAATGATCAAATTATATCCCTTGTAAAATTTTATTATTTTTACTCGTTTTCGAGAAAAACGAAAAAAAGGGCTTATGGTCGTGCGTTCGAAAAAAGCAAACAATAATCCAGTCGCCTATGAATTTCGCATGGCTAAATAATAATAGTGCCAAATCTGAAATACCTGAATTATCAAAAGTTCAAAAGTTTCTTAAATGCTCTAATAATTATTTAGAAAGCCTAACTTTTCGTGGTTTATCATGGCCTTACACACCAATGCAAAATATACCGATATGCTACTGATATTTGGATTTTGTGAAGAAATTACTCGAGAATGTGTTAGGGTGTATTCTGTAAGGTTTCCAAATCTTCGAATACCAAGTCACCCAACGTTTGCTGCCGTTGAGCGACGCCTTCGGGAGACCGGTCGCTTTACTCCTGCAACCGCTGATTATGGAAGGCAGTGTTTTGTAAGGGTTCCTGAAGTTGAAGAAGAAATTTTGGAACGTGTTGAAGAAGATCCAGAAATAAGTGCTAGACGAATAGGTAGGGAAGTAGGAGTATGTAAAGATGCCGTTCACGCAGTAATTAGTTAGTAACAGTTGCTATAGGCATACCATAAAATAGTTCAAGATCTTTTAGAACATGATCCCGAAATGCGCCTGGGTTTTTGTCGCTTTTTTAATGGGCAAAGAGAAGCAGATTTACTCTTTGGCAACACTAATTTGTTTACGGATTCACAAGAAACTGGGTAACTAATTTCCATAACGAACACGTTAATGCAGTTGAAACCCCGCATGCTATAAAGATACATCATTTTCAACACGAATTTAAACTTAATGTGTGGATTGGAATACATTGCCAGATGTATTAAACGATTTACCTGTACAATTTCAGAGAGATTTGTGGTACATGCTCGAGGGAGCTCCACCACATTTTTCAGTAGATTGTTCGAAACTACATTAAGTATACCCAAACAAATGGATAGGTAGAGGCAACGACGCTCCTGTAAATTGGCCACCACGTCCTCCAGACTTAACTCCAGCTGATTTCTTTGTATGGGGACATCTTGAGTCCGTGCTTTACAAGACAACTGTGGTTAATAAAGCACAACTATGGCAACGTATTCAACATGCAATAAATGACCTTAGATGTGATGGAGAAATTTTGCCAAGAGTACAGTTTAATTTCTTTCGTCGTATAAATCTTTGTATGCGTATAAATGGAGACACTTTCAACAATTTTTGTAACATATTTATTATTTGTGTTCATGTTTCAGTCATTTAATTGCTTTAATAATTTTTGTGTACAATAACCTAATACGAATTATTAAAATACAAATTTCGCAAAAACCGTTAGAATAATCAATTCTTATGAAGAGTGCCGTTTTTGTAGTAAATAAGTTACCTAAAATATCCGAAACCGTGAACTTTTACTAAGCCTATTCGTTTACCTGTAGTCTCTATTTGACCAGTATTTTTAGTCTTGCGAAATTCGTTTATTTCTGACAGGAATCATAGGCGACTGGATTACTTTTTGTTTTTCTTGGAGCCCATGTCCATAAGCACTTTTTTCGTTTTTCTCGAAAACGAATAAAAATAAGAAAATTTTACAAGAGACATAATTTTATCGCTTTTGAATACTCTATCGAATAGAAACTAATTCGTGTCTCTACTACAGACAGCAAAAAAAAGTTATGTTAATTTTCTTAATGGTCATGCGTGTTTCATTCACTTCCGCTAATGGTATTTTCTTGAAATTTTCTCAAAACATTCGCCCAATAATACTAACTAACCATGCCAAATCTTATTAAAATCGCATAAGCAGTTTTTAATTTATAATAAAAAAACGATTTCAAAATTTTAACTTCAAGGCCGCATAGCGCCCAAACTAAGCGACTTTGGACTAAGGTAAGTTTACTTAAATCGCCTTATTTTGGTCTAAGGAATATGTGGTAGGAGTGTGTAAAGACCTTTTACAGACACCTTATATATAGACAGGCTGTTTCAAAGTAACTCGGCACTATTGTTAACTTTGTTATTATTAAAGCTATGAGTTTGGTTAAATTAGCAAAGAAGCAGTTCTCACTAATTATAAGCCTATTTTTATGTTTCCTCTTCATAAATGAATTTTCATTTTTTCTGAATCTTCTGCACAACATTAAAAAATATCTTCGATCTGGAGGGTTTCGAATCGGAAAATTGTCGCGATAACACTCTAAAGCTCTGCTACTATTTTTTCTGCATATTATAAATGTTTCTAACATATCCCACTTTTCTGTATGAGTAAAAGCCATATCAAAACTATGTTTAACACTACTAATTCTAGATGACAACCATGAATTTGCAACGGTAAATATGTAGGTTAATACAAATACGACCATTTAATATAAATTTACAGATGTAAATAAATGATTTATTGAAAGTCATGACCAGCTTGACAAAATCACAAAAATGTTAATATGTACGATATCTTAAGTATTTTGTTATAAGAGTGTATAATGATGTTTGTTAAGAATACTTTTGCCTTTCATTAAAACTAAAAATATACACGGTGTTCCATAAAAAAAAAAAAAAATTAAATATCTCGAAAACGCGATGTTCGATTATGTTTTAAAGGTCAAAATCGTAATCAGCAATGAAAACACTGCTTCTTTGCTAATTTAACCAAACTCATAGCTTTAATAATAACAAAGTTAGCAATAGTGCCGAGTTACTTTGAAACAGCCTGTATATTATACTATAAAAGTAGTATAAAATAGCGCATTCAGATGAAAATCAATACAGCCAAAAACGTGAGTTTGTTGTGAACATGAGTTTAATTCGAATGTGTAAGTCTAGTGACATTGATGTACGCCGAAATAGGCTCGTGGTATATTTAAATTATGTATTTCTATGTCTATGAAAGAATATCAGATTCAACTGTTCGGTTTAAATACGTATGCACCTACATAAGTCTCCATACAGTCGATAAGATTTTCAATTTACGTTTAGTACTTAGAAAGTCGATAGGGACATGTTTGTACGTGTACAGTTTTGTATCTATTTAGTATAAAATTGTACTATGGCCTGTAATTTATTAATGGTTTTAGTTATTTTTCTTACTGGCTGTTCCCGTTGTCTCAAGTTAATACTTAGTTTCGAATTTATTGTGGTATCTCCATACCTCTCTCTCCATAAACTGAATAATACTTCCCAGAAATTATTATGTTCTTTTTGATTGAAATAGGTAAATTCCCGATTTGCAGCCAGGAAACCACCTGTTTATTTTGGCATGTACGGAAACGATTTTGTTTTGGAATTGATATTTCTTGATTATTTTTTTTTGTAATTGATAGAATAATGTTGCTTTTTTAAAAATCATAAGCTTTTGGACTTAGCTTATGGACTTCCTACACATATCTTGTAATATTTCTTTCTCAAGAGACGAATGATATTAACTAAGTTAAGACCGTACAAAGAAAATCTTATGGAGTGTATGAAGACTTGTTTGATACAGCAGTAATATGCGAAACTTACGTTAATATGACTGTATCATTTACCAACGTATTTTAATTTGTTTAGCTAAATTTACACTGAACTATAGTATGTTTCTAGTTTACATTAAATGTTAATTAGATTATGTTTTTTTAAAACTGGTATTCAATATAACTCCTTTGTTTTAGTTTAATATTAAATAAACTACACGATCACATAATACCTCTGATTTGTTACTGTCACGAAGAAGAGGATAGATTATTCTATGATAAGTGCAAAACATTATGCGATTTGAATATAACTGCGGAACAGTTAGGAGCTCCAGAAGATCATGCTATTCCACTAGCAGCCGCAGTAATAAATCCACGTTGTGAAATTATACTTATTTTTAATTATTTTGCTTGGAGGAAATTAATGACTGTTGAAAAGTTAGGTCAAGGGAGGGATTACTGAATCAATCACTGGGAATCACAATCACCAGAGAAATTAAAATAAAAACTTATTGCCTGTACTTGAAGCTTGCCAAGAATGCGACTTTCTATTTATATAACAATTAACTTAATTATCACTAGTTGCTTGAAATTCTTTTCTGTGAAAACATTATATATGTCTTATTTTTTACAATTTCTCGGCACTGTCGCTTATATGGATGCACATATTTGGCTTACCAAAATACCTCTACAACAGGCATAATTAGTATTTATTATTTCACCACCACCAAGGTTTTGCTATCCCCACTAATTGATTTATTCCTTTTTTATTGACTTGTAACTATTATCAATTAATTATTAATTTAACGAAGCTATGTTCGCCTTAAGTACAATTTCATTCGTGAATCAACCTAATAGTATAAGAAGACATTTTTTTGTAATATAATGAATGTTTCAGGTTGTAGAATTTGCAAGCCTAGATACACATAAAAGTCCCACTGAAAAAATGAATTGCTTAGGCGCAACTTTTGATTTAATTTATGCAGAGTTAAAAAGTGCAATGATTGAGATACTATCCTTATCTACTGGTAATGTTAAAAAAATATAAATCATATCATCGCATGGCGACTACACGTTAATACCTGTTAATTAATTTAATGTATTACCTATAACTACTGCATAAGTAATAAACTGTTTTAGATGAAAATAAAATTCCCATAATAGAAAATCAAGAAATAATACCAATACTAATGATTGTAATTATACGATCTAAATCAATTCATATTCATAGTAATATGTATTACATAGAGAAATTTCTTTGGAAATTGCAAGAATCGAAACACATTCAGTAAGTATCACGCATCTTTAATGCATTTTTAGCCACATATTTCTTGTTTTTTAGAAATATATTAACAATATTTAAGACTGCTGTTGTACAAATTGAATCATTATCTGACGAGGATCTAAGGCCAAGTTCTGGTAAAATACATAAGAATCTGGATTTCGTTGAAGTGACTAGTATAATGGCTGAAATGGAATCAAAATCCGAAAATCAAACCAATTCATTACTCCATAATCACGTTAAACGCGTAACGGATCTCATATTTACGTCTACTAACAGCACAAATGCAAAGTAGCACATACAAGATTTTCAGATACCCAGATATTTATTCATGTATTACTTATACATATATCATGCGTAAAAATAAATTATTTACAATATGTTTTTATTTCTTTACTGGAAAGATCTGACAAACATCCTAATAAGTACAACCATATAGTTATTAATTCCGGTAATTCAAAGCTGAAGTTCGTTAGTTTTCTACACGTATTATGTACACCTTCCGACAGAATTAATGTCGTCGTCTATAGCGCAGTGTTTATCAAAACTGCTCACCGTTTGACCAAGTACGTCTTCGGTCGGCATCGGTTTCTGTAGGTAGGAGGTTTATTAGGGTATTAGTATTTAAAACACCGGACAATTTTGTGGATCAGGTACGAGAATTGAAATTATGTGGTGAAACGATATAAATATATAAAAGTTATCATACATTGGTTACTTGAATTTGCAGATGTCATTTTAAAATACTGTTAATACACAAAATTTAAATGCACCGGTGGAAAGCATCGTTTTTATTGCTTATTATATTATATATAAAGAACAATTAATAATAAACACGGACATTTGTTAGAAAACTGCAGCTACACACTAAATTAGAAAGACTATTAAGGTTACGAAATTTATTACATTTACAATAATTAGACACTGCCATGCAGATATATGGATCATTATTCATCATTATTATTTGATTACATTAACTTTTTAAAATATTTTATAAATCAATAAATAATGTTGGTGTTTCTTTAACTTTTATTTTATTGTTGTCTCTAAGTAAGCATGTCCCTTTAATAAAATATAATGAAACCAAATATTGTTATTATCTTCTTACCAACAACAATTTTATTACAATGGTAAATAGTTATTGCTAAACGTTTTAAAAATCGCCATCTAAACATTAAAATGAACTATCCCAATAATTATTTTTTTTTGAATCTATATATGTATAGTAAATTTGCAAAGTAACTCTATTTTTCTCTATTCTCCCAACATTTTTAAAGCAGGTTCCTTAATAGGTACACAAAATTTAACTATTTTGTTCGTGAAGTTCTTGCTCCCAACGCGGGAGATTTAAAAATTGAATCCCAAATGCATACTACAAAGGTATGATTTACTATAGTACTAAAGTAAGTAATTAATATAACTCTATTTAACTAAATCCATCCAACTTCTGCTACCTTACCTTTTTTCTTTAATTTGATATACTTTAAAAATTAAATAACCTATTCAATAGAATCAAGACGTTGAGTTCCTTTGTAAACTTCTATCCGCAAAAGCTTGAGCTGATATTCCTAGCTAATTTTTTACTTTCCCACAATGTGCTTTTTGTCTTGTTCGATTTTGCCTCTGCATATATTTGGACTCTTGTTTATATAATGACTTGCTAACTTTACATAGCAATATATTGTTTTTATTATTATACAAACAGCAATTCTACTGGTAGTGATACAACATTATTTCGAATTTTAATCAAAATTTACTAGTATTTATAAAACCATAATTAATGTTACTTGAAGCCATAGTGAATTTATATACTATTCTTGTTTTGTTTTCTCTATATTTTTGAAATAAGTATAATCAAATTAATTACACAAAATTTAATGGCAATATTAAACTTCATACGCATATCAACTTCATTTTTTCAAATAGTTTGCAATGAAAAGAAAGTTATTAATACAGCCTTATTTGTCATCTATACAATTACTTAATTACCTACTGTTAAGCGTAAATATGACCTTGCTAATCACCTCCCTGTGACAAAGCTATTTAAAGCATATTTAAATTTCGATATATACATTTTCAAGATATAATTTCAATGCTCCTACCTGATCCACACAATTGCCCCCGGTGTTTTAAATACTAATACCCCAATAAATCACATAACAACAGAAACCGATGCCGGCAGAACGCTTACTTGGCCTGGTGGTGAGTAGTTTTGATAAACACTCCGGTATAGACAACGACATTAATTCTGTCGGAAGGTGTACCTATTAGTTGTATATGTGATCCGGAATTGTGTGCGATTGTTCAGAGAAACAGGAAGTGTAACACATAAGAGTGATGATGGTAAATCAATAGTCTATACAGAGCAAACTATTGAAATTGTCCGAGAAATTATTAACGCAGCACCAACAACACCTTTGCGAAGAGTGATACAGCAAGTTCTAGTATCATATGGTACATGCAGAACAAATTTAAGGAGAGACATCATTTTATTTGCTTGTAATAAGATGCAGCTGTATAATGTAATGAATTGTTACCGTCTGATCATAACAAGAGCATGTTATGTTGCCAGTGATTTACCCAACAACAAAGATTTCTTGAAATTTTTTTTATAGGCGTGGCTTCATTTGTTAGGATATACCTATATATCAATTCACAAACCATGAGAATGTGGAGTGCTGAAAACCCTCACATATTTTGTGAGTCTCTGTTGCATCCCCTGAAACTAGGGGTGGGGATTCGTGTTTCTCGCAGATGGAATCACCAATGCCCAGAGGAATCAACATCTTAGAACCCTTCATAAACCAACTTCACGAAGATGAGCTGCAACAAGATTATATCCAACAATATGTATGGTATCACTTTTCTTATGACTTCGCAATCTCTCGCTTATTTACTACAAAATAGCCTGTGACGGGCCAATACGCGCGCCACTGGTACGACTAAAACATCGTGTTGTTTTCAAAGTATGTATGTGTCTCCCACAGCTATTAACACGCCAAAAATTTCATTATGAGATCTCAAGTCGTTTTGAAAAAATCTAATTTTCACTGTGTTTTTTTAATTAAACTTCAACACGCTGTAGATCGGTAACGAAGCGTTTGCGGACCTACATATGTTTATAGGAATTTTCTTGTATAAAATGACCTGGGCTATCACCCCCTTTAATATTGCCGCATCTTTTTCAAACATAATAATATGTTATATGCAGGAGATAAATGCATAATTACAAAACGAAATGGTATAAATAGTAAGATTTAACTGTGTAGAGATACGACGAATATTGAATTTACAGATATATTTAGTTTTTTTTATTAATATTAATGACAGTAATATAGACCAATTATTTATATATATTTTTATATATTATACAGGGAAGTTTTAAATGGCGTAAAAAGGGCGCTGTGATTTACATTTTATAGTATGGCTTTAGCTGTGGATGCATATGTTCGCAATAATAGCGTATACGAATATCGAATATACCGACATGATTTAAATTTATAAAGAAACAGGGCAAAATTACAGCAAAAAATTTGTACGCTGAACGTTTTCCAAACCGACGTCGTCCTTCGGTTGCCACGATTATGAGAGCTGTATATCGACTTCGGGTAACAGGAATTCCACGTTACGAAAGTCGTGGTCTTGAGAGACCACACAGAGTACTCCAAGCAGAAACAAACATCGTATAAACTGGTAGAAACGAATGCAGGTGTAAGCACAACAAACCTAGAACAGCAAGTAAATTTGTCTCAAACCGTGTATAAAGTTTTGAAAACCAATTTACTGTACCTATTTGTACTGCATCGAACATTCACCATTAGGCATACGAAAATCTCCACGTACACCAAAGCTACTCGCAAGTTAGAATATCCGTCAATGTTCGGGCAGGTTTAGTAGGCGATCAATTATTTGGACCACATGTGCTCCCACAACGATTAAATGTATATTAACAGTTTCTCCAGGATGCATTACCTAAGTATTTGGATGACATACCATTGGCGGTACGACAACAGTTATGGTTTATGCACGACAGTGCACCCGCGCATAGTAGTAGAGTTGTTCAAGCATTTTTAAAGGGACTTTTCCAACATTGGATTAGACGTGGAAGTCGTCACATTCCGCGGCCAGCTCACAGTACAGATCTAAATCCATTAGGCTGCAGATACACATGGCACTTAGTAGCGCAAAAGCACGCTATTTTCGAGCAAATGCTATGTAGTATTTTGGAGCAAATGTGTACCAAAGCAGCATGCTAGTTACGTAACGCGCTACCAGATCGCACGACGGACTACAGTAAGCTCTACACGCTACATCTAAAGGATATCATGATCAGGGCCAGGACCAAGGTGCATATCATATAAGAGTCAGTGGTGGATTTACCATAAGGCCCGGTAAGCCCGGGCCTAAGGCGGCCAGATATTAGGGGCGGCCAAACGTGGCGAAAAATACACTATTCTAGGCTAAAAACGCTCGTTCGCTGGCTATACGCGTGACGGTGGCGGCATACTGGGGGCGGCTGATACTACACGGCCTAGGGCGGCCAAGACTATAAATCCGCCACTGATAAGAGTGACGCATTCCACGCTAAAAATTAGACCCGTACGCGCACGGCGCCTGATAGTCATATGGTAAACAAAATTTGTAAACAACGGCGATGGCGGCAGTTTTAAATTAGTACAAAACATTTTTTTGTTCTAAATATACTCTAAATACGTGTTTCGATCTTGTTTGATCTCATCAGTGCAATATATCTATAAATATAGAAATTACAGACACTTATTTACGTGTATAAATAAAAATAAATTCTGGTAAAACATAAAGTTAAACTCCAAGAAAAATAAATATTTAACATTCAATAAATAACAGGTAGGTATTGACAAATATCATCATGAAATTTCCTAATAATTAAACTCGTAGATATATTTAACAGCTGTTCTTAAACCAAAGTTTGGTGATCGGAATGAACACAAGTATACCATGAAAAGCTAACCGCAAAGTTACCAACATTTTCTTCTGAATAGAATTTACATGGCCAAATGACTTTAGCAAGACAACCATCCTATCGTAAATGTTATTAACATATAATACCAAAGTGGGATAAAGAAGATTATTTGAATCGCCAAATTCCTTAAACATTGTAAATGTCTGATGAGGTTCTACGTTAGCAGAAAATAAAGAAGATTTGCAAACCTAAATGTAAATCTTACAAACCTCACAATCGGATAAATTAAGTTTTTTTTAGGAGGAATCAACAGACATAGGTGACAGCTTGATAATTAAAATCAATTTCATCATTAATCGGAACATTTAGAGAAGAAGCTTGTAGTTCGTTCTTATCCAATGCACAAGTTGTAGCACTTTTAGGTTCAATAGAAGTCATAAAAGATTGCAGATTACTTAATATGCTCACTAGCCTCCCCACAATTGAATCCGATAGAATGAGAAGACACTAAATTATTTAGAATACAAGTTTTAAAATTTGCAATGAACTGATGACAACTTGGATTTGTATTAAGACCACCACACTGACGTATGACACCAAATAAATTCTCCAAAGAATTAGCCCATCTACTACAACAATTAATAAAATAAAACAATTGATAATAACAAAACTTACGCCGAACTTGTGCTCCTTTTGTTCATAACCTCACCTTACCCACCTTACTCTACTACAATTTGTAATCACTACGTCATCATGATTTTCATTTTTATTGATTTTTATTGTCTTCAATATTGTACACCGTTGCCATGTCTCTTCCTCTTACAGTTAATCATAATTATTGATAGATTTCTTAATGATAAGAGCAACAATAAGATTTTTTGATGAAAATATCGCTATAAACTGGCTCATATTTAATATCGAAACCTTTTTTGGTGTTTGATTATGATTGCTTTAAATATAAAGCCTACAAAGACTTGGCAACAATACTGTATTTAGTTTACCATATGCCTCGAAGGTGGCGCGCACATCTTGCCCGTTATGTCAGGCCGTTAGCCTAAAAAGCCCGAAATGTCAAATTTAAAAGAAACCCCTGTGATCAGAAAGAAGAAAGAGAAAAAGGAAAAACAGTAAAAGAGAGACTCCATAAATTAATAATAAATAATGAAGTATGGTATTGGAATGAAACTGAAGCTAAACTCGTGTTACAATCGCAAGCAGAAAACCAAACCGCGCAGTCAAAAAACTAATAACAGGAAAAACGGTAGAAATAACGAAGATGACCTTGGCAAGGAAACAGGAACAAAACATAATACAAAAATACAAAAAAATAGGAACATGGAACATTAGGAGTTTGAACGGTAAGGAGGCAGAATTGGGGGAGGAATTCGAAAGGGCACAATTGGAGATACTAGTAATTACTGAAACTAAGAAGAAAGGTAAAGGGTTAATGCAAATAGGAGATGGTCATTTGCTAGTATATAGTGGAGTACAAGAAAACCAGAGAGCCGCAGCGGGAGTTGGATGCATTTTACATGCGAAGGTTAAAGTAATGATGCAAAAATGGTCTGCAATATCAGCAAGAATATTAACAATAGAATTGAAATACAATGAAAAGAACGCTACAATTATAGGAGTCTATGGACCAGACGAAGATGAAAAAGCTGAAAACAAAGAAGAGTTCTGGGATGACCTAACGCTGGCTGTAGAGGAATCCAAAGGAGATATATATTTGTTGGGAGACTTTAACGCGAGGGTAGAAAAAAAGGATGTGTTAAATCAAGATGTTACCGGAAAATATGGAGAAGATGCAATTAATAACAATGGAAGAAGGCTAATAGATTTCTGCCAAATACATAACTTAATAATAGCAAACACGTTTTTCGACCATAAAGATATCCAAAAATGCACGAGAGTGGAACCTAGCAGAGAAGAAAAATCCATAATGGATTATATTATAATAGAAAAAAATAACAGAAAATTAATAAACGATGTATGCGTGAAAAGAGGATATGAAATCTATAGTGACCACTATTTAGTACAAGCAAAAATTAAACAACGGAATACCTACGGAATAGTAAAATCATATAGGAAATCCAATAACGAGGCAGAAAATATAAAAAGCTATAAATTGAGAGAGAAAGAGGTAGCAATAAAATTTGAAAAAGCCATAAATAAAGAAATGGAAAAATTTGATGAAATGATAACAACATCAACACTAGAAGAAATATGGACGGAATATAGAAATACAATATTAGAAACAGCTAAAAAAATATGCGAAGTAAAATTAAAAAAAATAAAAAGAAAACGGCATGGTGGACTGAAAATTTAAAGAAGCACGTTAAAAACAAGAAACGAAAATGGCACATATATTTAAGTAGTAAATCACAAGAAGATTATAAAATATACCAAGAGAATTGAAAAGAAGTTAAAAAATTAGTGAGAGAAGCGAAGCAAAAATCATGGAATGAGTTTGGAAAAAAATTGGAAGATGATAGCAAGGGAAATCAAAAACTCTTCTACAAGGCCCTAAAAAATATGAGAAATAAAAATGAAATTGACACAATGTCTATCAAAACTGCTGATGGGAAGTTATTAACTGAAGAAAACCAAATAATGCAAAGATGGAAAGAACATTTTGAACAATTACTAAATGCTAGCAATATACTACAATGGAATGAAAGTGAAATAGCAGAAAAGACTGAGGAAACTGATATAGAAGCTATTACAGAAGATGAAGTGGAAGAAGCAATAAAGAAGTTGAAAAATGGAAAAACACCAGGAGGAGATAAAATAACACGAGAAATGCTTAAAAATATGGGAAAAAAAAGGAAAAGATATATTAAAACAAATATACAACAAAGTATTGAAAGAAGAAAAAATACCATCGGAGTGGACATTAGGGATGATACTATTATACTACCTATTTTTAAAAAAGGAGACCGGAAAGACTGCAGTAACTATAGAGGAATAACTCTACTAAGCACAGTGGTAAAAGTATTCGAGCAAATATTAGAAAAGAAACTCAGAGCAGTAACGGAAAGAACTTTATCTAATTTACAAAGCGGGTTTAGAAAAGGAAGAAGTACCCAGGACCATATTTTTACAATCAAAGAAATCGTGACAAATCGACAGAAAATGACAGTATTTAAAACAATATTTAGACCAATACTCACGTACGGGTGCGAATCCTGGATCTTAAACCAACGACAGAAAAGTAAGCTGCAAGCGGTTGAAATGAAGTATTTGAGAAGAGTAGAAGGTTTGACAAGAAGAGATAGAGTACGAAATGATAGAATAAGAGAAGAACTAGAAATACAATCATTACAAGAATTCATCGAGCAAAGACAATTGAGTTGGTGGGGGCATTTACAAAGGATGGACAATGAGATACCGGTAAAGAGAATATGGAGAGCAAGAACACAGGGGAGAAGGAGCAGAGGAAGGCCTAAAGAAGTATAGGAAAATGTCATAGGAAGGATTATAAATAAAAAAGGAAGGACATGGGAAGAAGCAATGCAACTGGCTTAAGATAGGAAGACATGGGCTACATTTGTCTACGATTAAAATTGGAAAGAAACCTCGACACCCAACTTGGGTAAAAGAGGATTATCGATCGACCTGTGATCAGGACCAAGTGTGAACGCGTTTACCAATCACGAGCTTGCTACTGCCAGTGTTGTTTATCCCTCGCTAGATGGGGCGATGAAAAAACATTAAATTTTAGAATGTAATGTTGTAGCATTTCTCATATGTGTGTCATATTCTATATTTTGGATTGCACCCTACGTCAAATCATCCTGTAACCGTCTACATCGGTTAGCCGCATTTCACAAAGTAGACCATCGCTTGCTCCAAGAACTTTTCGAGAAAGCCAATCGCACCCACGTCTTCCGTTTTCGCTCCTCTTGTTTTTTTAAAACGTTTTTACCAAAAAACGTGTTGAAAGAAGTAATATAATGCTATTTCTTACATTTCGTAAACTTACTGAACGAAAGCGACCCATGTTTACAAATGTAAGCATTAAGCATGGTCATGTAAGTAGACCTCAAATTATGCTACAAACTAGCTAATGTAAACCCACGGAGAACATGCTGTAATCTAGCATTCTAGCTTAAACAAGCATGCTTTTTCAGTAGCATGTTTATCCCTAACTTTACCCTTTTTTGTGTGGGATTACATTAAAAGTTTAGTGTACGATCGCCGTCCCGATATTGAAAATGCTGAAGACCTACAAGATCGCAATTTTGTTAGAGCACACATTAGCGAAAACTTTATGCGTGTACATAATAACTTTTGTCGTCGCATTGATACCTGTGTTATGGTTTATGGTGACAGTTCGTACACCTCTTGTAAATATTTTGTCCTCTTTCTCCTACACCGGTCCTCAGGACCATCACAAATTTTATAACAAGAAAAAAATAACAATAATTCGGTATTCATAAATACACTTCACAATGAAGAGGTCAGTTGTACGACTAATAAAAGCTGACTTGCTAAAATTAAGTTAATCCATATTTGATCTGTTACAAATAAATTTTATTTTCATTTTCAGTTACACATTCGTATATACGTAGTTTTCAGATTCGTGTTTAAAGGTAACTACAGTTTTACATAAGTTTACGAACTGAAGTTATCGTCATCACTGCCACTCTCATTATTTACCTTAACAATTAAACTTTCTGTCGTTTTATAAACTAACATTTCTGATTCTAAATTCCTTCAATATTGAATATTGACATGTATACAACGTTGTTGTCAATCTTCGTGAGAAATTCTCGAAAATTCTTCCGCTATTTTATGAACATCTCAAAATTATATTTCTCGCAGCGACATTGTTTTTGATAGTAGTCCATATCAACTTAATTGATTTTCGGTCAGGAGGATATGGTGGAAAAAA
Organism: Popillia japonica; assembly: GCA_004785975.1. NCBI lineage: Eukaryota > Metazoa > Arthropoda > Insecta > Coleoptera > Scarabaeidae > Popillia > Popillia japonica. The sequence goes on from SMLS01054263.1 coordinate 14,780, forward strand.
GTGTATACCAATATACCAATTGTATTGTAGAATCTCATCGATTTTGTCAGTTCTTTCG
>SMLS01054265.1:0-10322 GCA_004785975.1 Popillia japonica
TTTTTTTATAGGAAATGTTTAAATATAACGAACTTCTAGATTTAAATCGATTATATTCGAACGATATTCATAAAGTAGCCGAAAATTATGGGATCGAAGCAGGAGCTAGAGTTATCGTGAAGGTACATATTATATACACACCTAATAAGTCTTACAAGAAATTATGTTAATTTTTATTATTTAATTATTTCATTTTTAAATAGGAAGTACAAGATGTATTTAAAGTTTACGGAATCACAGTTGATCCACGACATTTACTTTTAATTGCCGATTATATGACCTACAATGGAACTTTCGAACCGCTCAGTCGAAAAGGAATGGAAAACAGTGCTTCTCCCTTGCAACAGATGTCTTTCGAATCATCTCTGACCTTCCTCAAGAATGCCACTCTTAAAGGTAATGACTCACACATACTTATTCGATATGTTAAACCGTAGAGATATTTTACAATGTTATTTTCTCAGGAAAGCAAGATCAACTTCAGAATCCGTCAAGTTGTCTTATGGTGGGTAAACCTTGCACTACAGGGACGGGAGCATTTACTTTATTGCAAAAGTTTCCTGTATTAAGTGCATCAAATTAATTAAATACTTTTTCTGTTATTATTAGTACTTGTTTTATATCAAATAAATAAATATATATATTTTTGAATATGTACAACAAAAGATACAACAAAGAGAGACATTATTATTGCTATCAAGAAATTGTATAAATATCATCGGTGCGATCAGATTTTTGCAAAACTTGATGGATCACCTGTATATATTACTACACATGAATAAGACATAACGAGAGCGTACAATAATTCGCTGGAGAGTGTATAAAACACCGGAAATCTTATTTGTAACAAGTTTTTAAAATGTATGTACAACAATAAATCTCAACGAATGACTATTTTAAATGTACCAAGCAAAAACGCCATTGCTTCGCAAAAATTCAAACTAAATCCGCATTTTTTCGCAAATTTTAAGCATTTTCGCCAAAATTCCTGCCAAGTTAACTGCCCAATTAACTTACTACAAGTACGGTTTTGCAATAATTACTCGCTATTTAAGTTTTTAAATCTGGAATAAAAATTAAAAATACAAATAATACATACCAAATTCTTCTTCTTTAAAAAGGGTAAGCTTTGGTTTTCGTCTTTCGTTACATACCAAATTCAAATTTGCACGATTTGCACTGAATGTGACCAACCTTACATGCTTACATTTAAAATTGAAATATTGCCAACAAAACGACAATTATAGCTTGAATTTAACCAAACGATACAAACATAACCTATATCATTAATTCGATTGATATAAGAAAAAAGTACCGCTAATCTTCGCTTTTACTTGCTCCACTAATACAGTTATCGTTTCAGCGGTATGGCTGACGTGTTAGATATCAACGCTGCTGTCGATTTCGACGTCGAAGATGAGGGTGAACAAAGTGTTATGCGTCTCAAAGATAAGGTAACCAAACGTAAAGGTAGAGGTTTCGGTGCCGGTGCTACAAAAACCTCGGAAAAAACTGACGCTTACGAGAGCATAGAAGGTGAATCAGGAGATGCACCCGGTCCACAGAAATCCGTCGAAGGATGGATATTGTTTATAACATCCGTGCACGAGGAAGCATCCGAAGAAGATATTACCGAGAAGTTTTCAGAGTTTGGACAAATCAAGAACATCAATCTTAATTTAGATCGAAGAACAGGGTTCTTAAAGGGGTACGCTCTGGTCGAATATGAAACGTATGATGAAGCCGAAGCTGCTAGATTATCGCTAGATGGAACGGAGATTTTGGGACAGACAATTGGAGTCGATTGGTGTTTTGTGAAAGGTCCGAAGAAATCAAGGCGTAGAAGTAGGAGGCATTAATTGCTATTATAAATTTTATATTGTATTTCGATAGGGTAACGTAAAGATTATTTTGTGAGTTGACCGATTAAATATTTCTGTCGAAGATATATGAATATAAATTGCTCTAGCTTTTTCTAAATAAAACCATTTTTATCAAATATTTTGTGAGTACCTAATAATTTTATAAAATATGTTGTAAAATTAAACGGAATTTGGTTATATAGTATGGCTAACGTTAATGAAATCAATCAGTTTCAAATGATCGTTATATACTATAATAATTTAATTGATTTAATTTATTGTAAAGAAGATGAAGCAAATAAGTAAATGACCGAATTTTAAGTATGTACTACAACACTTTTACGTATAATTGGTTGCCTAATATTGTTAACGGATATATCTGGTTTTTTTATTTTTTCCTAAACGTCCTCTACAGGAACATTTTGTGCTGTAATGTTTGTTACTTCTTCGCCATCCGAATAAAATTTCCGTAACGTAAACCTAACTCTGGCAGGGTGTTGTCAAATTTCTTTAAAAAAATGTGAGTTTTCGGTCAAATAAAAGTAATTTAGTGCATGCAGTTCGTACGTGGAAGACTGTCCTTAGACGACAGATGTTGATTAACACGAAACCGTATCGGAATCATCTGTCCTAGCATCATATTTGCGGATAACTTTTTATCACATTTTTACCGCTGATGTATTTTTGCGTCTTATTGGATCTAAAAAAAATCATTAGACTGAATTCGTACGACCGAACGTGTAAGCATTCTGTTGTATTAAACGTATGTATGGATGATCTTTCTTAAAGCTGGTGGTGATCAACTCTGTCATTTACCTGAAAGCGATCGCTTGAATTTTTTGACGTATGTGACAGAGGCGTGCCAAGTTGAAATTTTTTTTAATTCTTAGGGGTTATGTTGTCAAAATAAACTAAACGTTTTGTTTTCTATTTACAGATGAAATACCGGTTTCGAGGTTGTCTGCGTTTACTAGTTACATGCGTTAATATATCTTGGATGGATTAAGTGTATTGTATCCATAAAAATAGTGTTCACATTTAATAAGTTCTGATTTTAATTTGAAATAATTTTAATACGCACTATAATAAGCGAATTAATTCATAGGACGTATTCAAAAATACCAACATTTTATTTTTAACTATTGTTTTAGAAAAGTAAACGTGTGCTTTCGGAGATAGTTTAACCTTAGCGATTATGCTTTTCGAGTGCTACAATAACGACGACAATAATAATCACAATAAAAAGACGACAGACAAGTAATCCCGTGTTGCTGGAAGTGTTTGCGAGCCTGTGTATGTATATGTAGGCTGCAGTGAGCTTTTAACACGCAGTAAAGAAGTCAGACTGGAATTTGAAGATTACAAACGTTATCCGACATTTGTCAGTCATGATGTGGTTCATCAGAGATCAGGTAGTTTACGTCCCGTGAGGAATAGCCGTTGTGAAGGTTGCCACCCGGTAACAATTAGAAAAACGGGGCAAGCTTGCCCAAAATTCGAGCAGGGAGTGTAAGTATTGATTTTGTTTTGTTTTGAAAGAATTTGCAAGTATGTATTCGCTTTGCACAATATGTACATGTTTGAATTCTGAGATTTTAAAACTATATAGCTGATTATTTGATATGTACTAATGACACAAATTAAATTATTTTTGCTTTATATTTATTTGTTATTAATGCGTTGTATCAATCATATGATCATTTTTCTACAATATATAGATACATACATATTTGTTTCACCAAATTAGCAATTACATTGCTAGCTACATACATAATCTCTTCTTTGAATATTAAACAATGTAGTAAATCATCTATTAAAACGTCTTGGAATAAGAAACATATCGCCAAATTTTCGAATTATTACTATTACGCAAAAGTGAGTTATCTATCTATAAATTTGAACTGATGGATATACCTACTTATTTCAAAAAAAAATGTCCAGCAACACTCAAAAATTAATGGATTTTTGCTATTACCTACGTCAATCAAAATCTATTTCTACCGTGTACTTATATACTCGTCGTTACTGCGATTTATTTATGCTCCTCGAAAAAAGAATGAAAAAAAACCGCTGATAAATTTCAGGTGCATGAAGGTTTCAAATGATTTTTTTCTTATCACATTTATTGAAGGCTTTGCTTGTATAATTAGGTGATAACAATCAATAGGTATGTATTAATGTGTGTGCAACGATGAACTTTAATATTGGCATAATTTCAAGTCGTATTCGTTGGATAAAATGATGAAAAAATTGTTTTCAAGATACAGGGTGAGAGGTAGTAGTTAATATGTTACATTCGTGTGCTCGCGAGACATAATTCGTAAAAATTTCATTAAAACAATCCGAGGAATTGGGTATAAAAATTTCAAGGAATGACAATGAATCATCCAGTATAGTACGAATTAAGTGTTTTATCGAGAATCGTTGATCACAATACTTTCGTCAATCGTACATATAATTTTTTATTCTGAAGTGGCTACTACAAATACGTGTATGTATGAGGCACCAGATCAACACTAGTGATACCGGAGCGGATTTGTAGCAGCCGAGAGAGAGAGAGAGAGAGAGAGTAGTCGAGCCGCGGCGGTATTCATCTCTAAAATGTTCTTCAAAACAACCTCATAGATGGCTGTGGTTTTAACAGTACATTTGACACATTTTGTAATTCCAAAAATTGTACAAATAAAATACGAGTCTAGCGCTAACAATACATATCTAGGGATTTTACATACAGATCTTAATTACATAATTAGATACAAAATATTATAATCCAAAAAATTATTATGAAACGATATAAGTATATTCTACTTAAAATAGATTGAACATTGTCATTGCTGTATATAGTTGAACACAAGTTCTAAAATTTCATGAGTGCCATGCACATACGTATGTACGTTAAAAATGTGTGCTAATGATGGCTTATTTAAAGCTAAGTTTTCTTTGAAGAGTTTTATAATACGACTGCAAATGTATTTAGGTATTGATTTGAATAACCGTTATTGCCCTTATTGTATTGGTGGATGTACATAGATAAGTTTTTTTGTTTTTTTTTTTGATATTTACACCGATCTGACTTACAATTAGACTTGGTTATCTTTGTTTGGAAATAAGTATTTATTATTATTAAATAGGACGGGTGGATATTTAAAAAATAATAAAGTTTCTCTTTTATATTTGCTTAGACACTTTTTAATATCTCTAATACGGTAGACATAGGCGATAATAGAAATCGATTAAAATTATGTGACAATATTTACTTTATCTATTTGCACGCGCTTTAATTGTCATTTTCACCGTATGTCTGCTCTTTATACCTATATATACATACATACCTACGTATTATTATAGGTATGTATTACGATAATAGATACGTAGAAAGCTGTGCGCGCGTTTGTAACGGCAGGTATCTTATTCGAGTTGTACAATATGGTACATATTCGACTTGCCACTTGAATAAGTATGCCCCGATGTGCATATGCATTTTTAATGAATGGATGTTCCTCTCTAATTGGCACATATTTGCACCGAACAGGTTTATTAGCGTATGAGGCGCGCGCTCTTGTAGTAGTACCTATCTATTTTAATAATGGTGGTTATGCCATCTTAACATAGATTTATACTACATACCTACATACATAGATATGTCACATATACATACATACATGCATACTATGTACTGACATGTGCATTTATATGTATTATTACCATCGGCAAAGGGTTATTCACCTTGTAAAATTAGGTTCACTCAAACGTGTACGTGTTAGAAATATGACCGGTTGTCGTATACACACATATTACATACATACGTACATAAATGTATATGTATATATACATCATCTAATGTTTTATACAGATATACATATGAATTAATTTTAATATGTTGTTATCTGATAGTGTCATCTTATTGTTGTGTGTACACGAGCTTAGCGAACTTTTAAGTTGTTTTTCTTTTTTCCCCAAAGGAATTAATTATCTAAACTCGTAGATAATCCGGTTAAATCATTAAGTTTCCATTCTCGAAAATTAGTATTAGAACAGCATCTTTGTAAACGATTCCTGATCGAACCGGATACGTAATGCGTTGGATGTTAAGAGAACATCCAACGTTTCACATAATAATAATCGACAGTACCGGGATATTTTCTCTTTCACAAACCCACCCGACCCACGCGAATTCAATATCAACAAAACAACGATCTGGCAAGACGTTTGTAACGACTAAACGACACATGTACATATGTACAAACGTACCAGTTATGCGATGCACGTTGTTAGTAAGATATTTTTATATAATCGTTGAAACAAATACATAGACGCAGGAAACCAAAGTTCTTACTATTATTGTTTTCTTTTGTTCAACGTCCCGACAACAATAGCAAAAATCGCGTTGAGAGGAAGCTTGCTGTTGTTAACAGTAAAATCCATGGAACAACCCGACGTTAAAGAGACGTACAACTACGTCGATGGTAGTAATACATACTTATATCCCCGTATAGTTGAGAGAGCATAGAGCGTCGGTTGTGCCCGTCTAAGATTCTCAGTTATTTTTGAACATTCTAAATGCAGAAGTGTACGAATGTGAAAAAAATACGCTCTCTACGTTTATTCCTCACTCACCGCGAGGGACCAACCAACAAAAACAACCACAAGTTGCCGTTTTCACGTAGCGTTTCTTACAAAACGACGCGTACAAGAAACCAGAACGAAGAACGAGACGATTTTAACGCGTTTTACCAACTCAACGATTTGCAATTTAAAGAACTTTTGTGTTTTGTTTTTTGGCCCGAAAGGAATGAGTCGAAGTAATACGCGCATTAGTCAACCCTCTCTCCTTTGTGTATTTTTTGTGAATATTTGGCTTCAATTTAAATTTTTCAGGATTCATGTCTCTCGCATTTTTGATTTCGAGTAATTGGTAAGTGTCTAGATATGAGATGTTGATTTATCTATATGTTTAGCTTAAACTTTTGCAGTGCTAATTAATAATTGAGTTGATGTATCACATACAACAGGCTAGACCTGACTTTACACCTAGACGCCCTTTAGAATTAAAAAGATCTAATTGCTATCATCTTAGGATACCTTTAATATTTGAGAGATGTCACCAGCTGCCGTAAGATGGTACAAGACATTTTGCTTTTAACGAATCATCCTCTATACTACTGCTTAGCATAAATTTGTTAAATGCGTATGTAGTTTCAAGCGTACCTACCTACTCATCTTCTTGAAACACAAAAATGTATAGTGTGAAAGTAATTGCTAATAATGAGGAAAGCTCTAGGTTTGAATATTCTGTTATGTATAAGATTCGTGAAATTTCCTTCTAAAGCTTAGCATAATATTATTACATGATAGCGACGGTCAGTTAATCAACTAGAAGGATTTTCAAAAACAATGGCATATGTATGAACAGAGACATTTGCGGCATGTCGGCAAACTCATCAGACCATCTGAACTTGCGAAAGTGGGAACCTACGTCGTAACGGCGATGGTCGTCGAGAAACGGCTTGGACGGTTCGATGTGAATCATTTGACAAAGAAGTTCTACATATACCGTGGAGGTTAATCTCAATCAATCACCTTGTATATGTATATTACTACATACTGTATATATGTATTATGAAACGGTTCAAACCCGGAAAGGATCGCACTAGCTAGCACCTGGACGGCGGAACACTTCGATATCATTTAATATCACTCGGTTAATTAATGAAATTATATACCGGTCGTTTTGAGAAATAGGATAAATAAAGCCGGGAGGAGGTAAGGGGTATGAAAATTCGTTAAGAAGTGGGGACGCTATGAACCGTGAATTTTGGCGAGGACGTAGCTACCTTCACCTCCTCACCGCTTTAAATATCCTATGACTTAAAACGACCGGTATGTATCAGAATTAAGTAACTATGAGTGTGTTGATTTCGCTTTAAAAGTACTTATAGATAAGTATGTATGTACGTAAAGTATAAACATCGCTAGATTACAAAACTGCGGGATATTGTCGGTAATTCGATATCTATATCGATTCCGTTTATGGGTTATTGAATCGACCAACACCAGATTACAAAAATATTCCTTCGTTTCTACCTATCTAAGGTATTATATAAGGGAAACGTTAACGATGGCGCCTCATGCAATTGTAATAAACTTATAAATATCCTCTTAATACATGATATGTACTTTGCGTAAAGAAGACGAGAAACGAAATTATATGTATGTATGTACGTGTATTGACACGTGGATTAGTCATGCAAACGTATCTACAATGATATAAGGTTTCTTATTATGTATGTAAGTCCATACATATACATACATACAGCCTAGTTAGTATAGTGTATGTATGTACTTCGCGACAATTTTTTTTCCATTGATTTGAGATTAGCCATCGTTACTTCGACGACCGCTTTAGTAACAGATGTATTTAGTACAGCCTACGTAGTACGTGTTAGTGATTTTTTTTTGTTTTTTTGGTGAACGTATGTACATACGTATATTTCAAAGTACGTAAGAATTAATTAAATACGTTCAGTTTAATTCGGTCTTTTTCTACGGATTTCGAAATGCCCTAATTTATGATTTTTATGCGTGTATTGGTCGTTGCAGAGGAACTAGCCCGACAATTCCTCGAAAGAGCAGCTCGACGAGCACCAGCGGCAGCAAGGGCAACAGCATAAGGAGCAATGTGTGGCGCAAATCGCTGACCGAACAGCAGAGCCCGTCGTCCAGGTCGACACCGTTAAAGAGGACCGTCTCCACATCGTCGGGCGGCCGGTCATGCGAGACGGGGGAGGATGTCGCCCAGGAGATGTTCTTCTCAGGACCGTCCTCCCCCCACTCACCGCAATCAACCAGATCGACTAATAACAACGAGGTTAGTACGACGATCCGTTATATCGTATTATACCTATTATACAGAGTTGGGCAAATTTTTGGACATTACATATATATTCGAATGGATCCTTTGAGATTTGCCTAACCCTGTATAGTGAACGTTTCGGAAGCGTCGCGCTAGGATAATTTTAATTTTCCGCTGTATAAGAGCGGCACACATACAAGCGCGCTTATGTCATTTTCAGGGTCAATTAACGAAAATGTACGGTCAATGTCGACCCATGATTTTCTTCGCGATTACCGTTTTTATCGAGCGTGCCGTGGGCGCCTCGGCAGTCCTTTCACTCGTTTTGGATGATGCATAAAATATGGTTGCGTATGATTTTCTTTTGTCCGTCAATTTAAGCCACGCCCGAGGAATTCTGATTAAATTCGCGATCTATAAATATGTACATACATATTATGTATGTATGTAAGTACATACATACATACATATACAAACATCGAAAGCAATTATGTTTATCGACGATTGCGATTAGTGAAATTGGTTTTGGTAATCCTGGCTTTTGTATGTGCTTATGTATTTTTTGCAGTTTGGACGGCGCATGGCATCCTAGTTAAATATGTGTATTTCTCTCTCCTGTTCGTGTGTGTAGGGTTGCAAAAAATGTTTGCGAATTAATTTGGTTAAGGGAAAATACGATTTGTTTTTAAGAGAAGATATCTAGATTTTGGGTTCCGAAACAGGAAACCTCGAATACGTGCCGAACGTTCCGATAAATCCCGATAATGTTAATTGAACTGCGCAGAACTTGCGTGAATTTTTCAGCAAAGACCACGTCGTACGTACGTACGAGGTGATTTAATGAATGAGCGAAAAAAGAATCGTCTCGAGATTCGAGGAATGTTGCGATATGACTGCGATAACGATTTATTTCCTACAAATTCCTTTCGTTTTTATTTTCATTGATTCACGTTATAGGTTGTGGACAATTGTTGTTGTGTTTACATTTTGTTTTACGCATTTATTTACTTGGAACGACAGTATTATTATTTATTATTGCATTAAGATGTACATAATAATATATATAGAATCAGTTTTATTAAAATTAATTTTTAGTATATATAGGTACATTGTTGGAATGAGAACGCGTTTCAGTTTGTGTTATTACCTATGTGATATATGTACATATGTATGTAATACATATAATAGCTTCGACACCTACATACATATCTATTAATTGAAGTTGTAAAGTGTGTTTGTAGTAAATAATCATCATCTTGGGAACAAGTTTATGATATTATAGTGTATGTATTGTTACATTTTGTGTCCTTAGATAAGCATATGTACATGTTGATAATAAGATTGTATTAAAGACTAATAACATTAAGCACTAATAATGGGACATGCGTATGTACCAGAATATTTCTTTTTTCTGTGCTATTGGTTTTATTATTTGCGTGTGACGTTTATGTTACTCGTAAATCTTTTTATTATAGGGAAACCTACATAGATCGAAGTCATCTGTTTCATTGTGAATGAAACTTTTAAACTTCACGTGATAGACTTAGGATTTTTCTATTTTTGTTTTTCAAAGTTTAGCGGTTGATATATTTCGCTGATTCTTTTTT
>SMLS01054267.1:0-11742 GCA_004785975.1 Popillia japonica
TTCTCACTTATTTTACTTATATAAAACTCCCTATTCGGAGCGGTAAAAATAAAAGGAAAAACAGTATATTTTCTTGTGTGGCATATGTATAACAACTAGGCGGGTAAGTACTTATTTTTACTGACAGTGGCAAACACTAATATCGATTCACTTTACTTTTCTTTACGAAATTCCGGAAACAAATGCCTTTGCACGTCTGAACAAGCGTTGCGGACGGCGGCGGCGGCAGCGGCGATGCTTTGCAAGTCTCGATACGTTGTACTGAATATGATATATGCAAGTTTTTACAAGTAACAGCCGCTGAGCCTCTTAAAATATTATCTGCCTACATTTACCTATAGGTGAAGTCAAGCCAACATTTTAGTTCTTCACTATCGAAACCAGATAATTTTTTGGTGAACCCCCGCTTACGATTTGTCACGCCAACATAGACCCCCGCCGAGTCTCCCGTGGAGCCCTGAGGGTCCACCTGGACCATTTTGGGAATCAGTGCTCTAGATTGACGTTTTGGTTGTAAATAAAAATGGGTGTATGGTTGAAGAAGGACGCAAATATAAACTGTCAGTTATGAATATGTTGATCGCGTCACGTGATCATATTTCTTTACGTCGATTGGTTTTTTAGGTAATGGTTGGTTAGGTATAATATTTTCATCATAAGTTACGGTGCACGTCATCAATGACGTTTGCGCTATGACGCCGAACTAATAACTGCTCAGTCATAAATAGAGCTGAGGATGTTTGCGGTACGGCAGGACCGTATGTAGTGCATATGCACCTGCGTATAAACACGATGCACCGAAACACTTTAGTTAGTCGTGAACCGGCAATGTGATCGTGTGTTGCGTTGAGCTCTATTTAACAAGTATGACGGACGTGCCCAAGCACGCAATACTGCATTATCGTTAGCGGAGTCACTGCAAATACTGGACGATGTACACGCACAGCTGTGCGCAGTAAATGACAAAAATGTGAATGTAATAGAAAAGTTCGAGAGTGTGATAAACAATGATTTTGATTTTACCAGATTAAAACAAATTAGTAATGGTGCAAGTGTAGATTCGGTTTCTATCTATAAAGATTATTTTAATTGTGCGTGTGTTACATCCGTAGATGTCGAGCGGTCTTTCTCAAAATATAAAAACATTTATTCATCACGGCGTACATCGCTCAGCGCTACAAATATGGATACGTATCTAATAATCTAATAATAATCGTAAATAAGGTAAGTGTGTTATTTATATACAGTACACATAACTGACATACCTAAGTGATATAAATAGCGAATGCATGTAAAGCAATAAAATCACGCATGCATCTCCGATCGAAACAAGGTTATAATATTCGTGCGTTTACCTGAATACTATCCTGGCATACCGCACCAATCCCCCAGCTCTAGTCATAAATGACAGATTGAGCGTTATAATTCAATTTATGACGTGCACCGCAACTTGATGTACATGCTACACAAAAAAAACTTAGGAATGTATCTGGAGATGATGTTTTTAGGACTATCTATACAATTTTCACACGCCATGACAGTGTCATGCGGATGATCCGAACGGGAAACCTACACTCAGATATTTTTATAACTGAAAATGGTTCAAAATAAGTCGGTTATCTAACACGACTTACACACGGAAAAAATAAAAATAATCGCAGTTGGAAGAGAATATAATCGGGGATTGGTACTACTCAATAACAACCAGGTTGAACAGGTAGACCATGCAAAAAGTGGAACGGCGTGTTAGCGGGGTGTATGCAGGAGGGGTATATAAGCCTTAATTATTGATTATAGTCTGTTTACGATATCAGACGAGGTACGTCATAATGGCGGTACGCATTATAGCGAAACCTTTTCTCTAACATATGTATTAAATCATGATAGCTCATTGACATCCAATTCGCGTTAACGGTTAAGTTCATACTCACCAGATGGCAGCATCGTACAGGACAGGCGCCTTTGCATTATGACATGCCTCGCTTGTTATAGTAAACGGACTATATATATTTACAAACTTACGACAGGAGCTGGTGATAAAATAACTTTAGATTCTAAATTCCCGCATTTTAACACGCCACGAAACGAAGTGTACATATCCTCGGCAAGTTTTTGGAACAAATTACTAACGCTGGTCTCATTAAGTTGATTCTCCGGTAAAAGTACGGAGCCCTCGTATCCGCTTATATCGATTAATTCTTGGTAAAGAGGTTTCGCTAAAACTCCCAAGATTAATAATTATCACGAACTATTTGATGACCTACATTTTAATAAGCTGGGATCGTTTGGCGCAGCAACGCACACCACATGCAATTTAGCGGGGAACGCAAAGGGTAAAGGAAACGCGTTCGTTGGAGGGCGTTGAGATGCCGTCGATAAGGATTCTTTCAACGAACCAGGACCAATTCCTGTCGAACCATCCGTTATTAGAATCACCTTAAAGAAAACGTGTAAGTGCGTTTATTGCTTGATTATTTAACGATGTTTATACTTACGTCACACGCGGTATTGCTGCCCCATTCGGTTAAAACGATATTGTTGACGCCGTGGAATGCGGTTTCTATGCACGTTTTGTCGTAATCGCCTAGATTTTGCAATTCTGATTTTATTAAGTTGTAGTCCCTTGTAAAAGGGCATTTTTCTTCGTATAATGATGAAAATACAATCTAAAAAGTAGACAAGTTTATCCTGTGTGCCTATAGGATGTGTCAAATCTAATACCACCCCCTCCATCACGGGTAAAACCCCCAAAACTATCATCGGTTTTGTAGTGTTAGGTATAACATGTTTTCCAATTCTGGGGGGTCATTATTTTTGAGATAGGCTGTACTGTTTGATACGAACATTGCTTTTAAACAAATATCACAGTGGATATCGTATGGACACGCATAGGATAACTCTAACAACAATATGGGAATGCCTCTAAGACATTTAGATTATGTACATTGCGAAGTTTACTAAATTCTTACCAAATAATTACGTCACTGTTTATTCGAAGAATTGTAAGTGTTAGAGAGGTTAGAGAAAAGCGAATCGCTATTATCAGTTACATGAGAACTAGTATTACAACAAATAGAATCAATCATTATGACTCTCACTGTATATCTCCGCAAAGCCAGATGACCAATATTATCGTCAAAATGGCGTCCGTTTTTAGTCATTATCTGTCATTTTGGTCATACGATCGAATATGGTGTCCAGGAGATATGCATTTGACGCCAAAGATTGACAACCCACATAAATATCGCAATTTGTACTACGTAAGGGAATAGTTGCTAATCTGTCATCTTGTAAAATACTAATTTGACGTCATATGGCCGCCAGACGTATTGCTATGTCCTATAATGACTTAATTCTGACATATATGTGCTAACTCATTAAAGCAGTTAATATTAACAGTAACAGATAGTAGAAAACCATAAATCGAGTCAAATATATCGTGTCCTTGCATAGAAAGCAGCTAACGTCGTATTGGCGTCATTTATTAGTCATTTTTGCGACAAAAAACTGCTGTTAGTTTTTATATAAAATAATATTGATTTTAGGGTGTTATTCAAGTATTTTTTGTATTGGTTTTATACCTAAATAAATAAAACAGATTTAATTACTGAATAAAGTTTATTCGTCGTTTTTAAATTTATTTTCAGATAACTTCATTTCTGTTAGCTAAAAAGGGAAGTATTTATCTTGAATAAAGAAGCTAAATTTGTTAAATATCTGCAGGTAAAATGAATATGACCAGTATATAGTACTGTTACAAAGATAAGTTGCACCTTTCATTACACAATGTAGAATTTAAAACTTACAGTATACATTACTTTAGTTTCGAAAAGCTTCACTTATTTATACCATGAGTGTGTACATTATCGCAAAAAAGATTTATCAGTCATATATGTATATCGAAAAAGGTAAATCAGGGACAAAAAAGAGAATAAATTACTGTTAAGATCCTCGAAAGTATTAAATTAATCTAAACCTACACACAATATCCAGACTGAATGCTTTTTAATTAACAATTTATTAAATACTAAAAATACTTTGTGTTATTTAGATGTCGCAGCCAATTGGGCAGCCTTTTTCGCTTTTACAATTTCTACTAATTCTTTATAACGTTTCATACAGTCTTTCTTAGAACGTTCCGGAACACAATCAGCTATCCTATCCCATCTCTCCGCTGTACTGGCTGGATAAGTCTTCAAAGCTTGCTCGAGAAGTTGTTGTTCGGTCGCTGTCCACGGCTTCTCCATTTTAATATCACCGTTTGCTAAATTTTGAGATCCGTTTACTGTTTCTGTTATTTCCTGTTTACTCTTCTTCACTTTTATAGGTTTCTCCTCATCGATTTTCTTCGAAATACCAGTTTCATCTACCAACACCACGTTACGTTTGTCCTTTTTAAGATTATCAAACGCTTGTTTATTCGCGGCTTCCTTAAGATTATTCTTGGAGAAATCTGTATTCTGAAGATCTTTCGCTTTGGCTAAAACAGCTTTCGCATTGAACTTTTTCGAATTCTCTGGAAATGAGCCGTGTTGGTTTATGAAATTTGCAACGACTTCCCATCTTTGGTTCGTACCAGCTGGAAATAAATTGACGGCTTTAATAAGTAAATGAAGATTGTCGTTAGTCCATTCGGCTATCCGTAAAGCTGGGTTATTCGTTTCTAATTGATTCGTTACCCTTTGAGTGTAACTTTCTAATACAGATTTCTTCTCTTCTTCGATTCTTGACTCAGATTCATTTAGAGCTTTTGTGAAAGCTTGACGACCATTGTTTTTTAAGTTCTTATTTAATTCTTCTAATTCAATTGCACTTAGAGTTTCACAAATACTTTCGATGGCCTGCATGTGTTTAAGCATTTCATCTTTATCTTGTGTGAAATAGTTATTAGCTTTGCAAGTATCGCGAAAGGTTTTCCGCTCTTTTTTTAATATTTTCTTTTGCGCTTCTCTCTCTAATCGCTTTGCTTCTAATTTTGCACGTTCTTCTGCTTCCGCTTTATCTTTAGCTTCCTGTAATTCCCTCAATGCCTTTTCTTCCTCTTCTTTTCTTTGCTGAGCAGCAGTTTGTTTAGCTTTCTTCATCGCTAGCTTACGTTCTTTATCCTCTTGTTTAAATTTTGCTATTCTAGGATCGGCATTGTAAGCTAAATCGACTAATTGGCGTATCCTCGACATTTCTTCCTTTTTCTTCCGTAATCTCTCAGCTTTATTCATTTTGTCCACATATCTTCTTTCATCACGATCTTGGCATTTTTCTTTATCTTCTTCGTCTTCATAGGAATATTCCCTCCATGATTTAAACTCGTACCAAAAGGAATAAAAACTTTCAACATGCTCTCTTGAAGAACTCATGTCACCTAGTTTAGGAACTCTCTTCCTTTCTGACCAGCGCGAATTTATATCAAAATAATACGGGAAAATCTCGAAAAAATCTTGTTTTAACTCAGTTCCATGAGGAATTAAATTATCGAATTCAGGATCAACAGAATCGTATGATCGCCTCTTAATTGGATTACCTAAAGTTTCATACGCCATAGTGATGCACGTAAAATAATCATCGTCTGTTCGGATTTCTTCTCCTTGCGCTTTTCTTTTATCAGGATGGTGTTTTAATACCATTTTTCTATATGCTGTCTTAATATGTTCATCGGACGCCTTATATCTAGCATTTGCTAAACCAAGAACTTTATAATGATCTTGCCGCTTCCATTCTTTAGGGTCTAAACTACGTAAGAACTTAACGTCTACCTCTTCAATCTCAATTTCTTCTTGTTTAACATCATCATCATCGTTCGATACATCAACTTCGCATTTAATAACTTCATGCGGTATATACTCCAACTGACGTGTACCACATTCGTAACTCTTAAATACGAATCTATAACGAACTGCTACAGTCTTGCAGGTGTTATCCAACAGGGTAACTTCTCCCATTTTTAACTACATAACCTTCTGGATTTCTCGCGGGAGTTGTAACACTTGTTACGTATCAAAAATATCTTATTGCTCAACCGTTTTTTGTAGTTTCTGTACGTTAAATTTTCTAAAGAGACTAATTTAAATGAAACTATTTACACCATGTGCCCGATAACTGTCAAAGAAACGTCATTTTTGTAATCTGTGACAGAGAAGACAACTTAAGGAATGAAATTTCCCTAAATTAATCCTGGTTATAACGCTTTTATTTTCTATATACATACATGTAAATATTAATTATAATTCTACAATAATTAAGTTATAAATTAATATTGACTTACCAAGGAGATAAATTCCAATTTCGAATGAATGCTGAGAGTATCTAAGAATGTTTTTATACCGGAAAGTGCGAGTTGCTTCCTGGTTGTTTCGCAATTTTCGGGTAGCTGAACAGGTCTCGTCATCGATAAAGATAAATCTAATAATATTACTGTAGGCATTTTTTAATTATTCGACTTAATTCAATTTAATAGGAATCAAAATTGTCACAAAATAACATAACCTTCCATTAAATTGTTGTTGCATTGTAGCCAACCTAATGTTAAATGGAGAATGGATGTCTATGTCAAGATTATTCTGATGTATACTGTGTGGTTTACAAAAAATGCACCAGTTTTTTTTTTACTATATATTTCTTTTATTTATTTCTATTCAAAGAATACATTGTGTTGTCTAAAGTCAATATATCATTAAATGGATATAATACATTTTGCCCAGAACATTATTATTAATTACAATATATTATATTATTATAATATATAAAGGGGGAATCTACAAACGCAAATCATTATACAAACTTACAAATATACTTCTTAGAAGTAAAGAAACAACGTTGATGACAGAGATATAGTTAGGAAATAGAGAGAAAGAGTGTCTAAAATTACAAACGAGAAATATAAAAATTACACATATTTTCTCTTTTGTTTTTTATCGCATTATATTTTTTTCTTCTTTTTTCTGGACAAACTGCATAAGTTTCATTGTATTAAATATAATACATCTGCAAAAGGCTTACTTATAATTAATAATATAACTGACGATCGCAGCATTTTAAGTCTATGTTTTTTAGAATTACAAATCTTTTTTCTTTTTTTTTCATCTTTCTTAAATTTCGTAATTTCTAAAAGTATTGACAAATATATTTATAATTCTTTTCATTTTTTTCAATTAGACAATATGGTTTTCACACTTTATTAATTATATATTTATTTTCTTTAACTTTTTGTTAAGTAAATGCGTTTTTCATGGAATGTTCCTTTTTTATTTTAAATATTAATCAATTAATTAATATATAATAGGTAACCATTTGTCATTATATCGTTTTTTATTATTATTTCTTGTTAATTTAAAAGTTTGCATGATGTTAGAGCTAAAGGCTTATTTAGGCAAACATCCAGTTTTAAAACGACTGGAATCAATAATTTTTTTCTCTTTTATATCTGCAGACATACATTCTTCACAATTTATTTATTTTTTCAATTTCATCTCTTACAACTTACTTAAACTATATGTATTTCTATACTTTTTTCTTTTTTAAATCTATTTAAATATAATTATTATGCTTTCAATAAAAAATTGGCAGCAGCCTTATGTTTTATGACATATACAAAAATGTTTGCTCAGCGCTGCAAATGTTGCAGATTTGGGAAGGGGGAGGAGGGGGCACTGTTGCGTATAGGAAGAAGCATTTTTCCATTTTTTTTAACATTAGAAGGTATTGATGATAGAAATATGACTTGTTTAGATTAAATAGAATAAATTTTATAGTAAATACAGGGTTTTCCAGTATTTGCGATTTTATCATATAGAAAGGAGGTTGTAATGATATATCTTTAATCCGCCGAAAATAAATTAAAAGAATTATTACATTTTTTAAAATAATATTATCATTACGACCCCCTCCTATATTTTAGCAGGAGTTACATTTGTCCCATATTATTTATAAGTATTGTAATATAATATAAAAAATTATGATTATATGTTTTATAAAAGAAATTATATAATCGATAATATGTATAAGAATTATTGATGAATGATAAATAGTATGTGGGCCATAGATTCCTTCATCATTTAATCTCGCTTAAAAATGTATAGTCTCGCTAACGTTACTTACTTTATTATAAATATAATAGAATACGAACTCTACAAACTAAATTTTCATAACTTCTTTCCGTGCCAAAAGTTTATTTCAGCGGGATCATACGAGATTTATCATCTTTTTTTCTTTAAATATTATCAATGTTAACTTGACTAGGTATTAATATTATTATTATTATTAGTATTATTAAAAGTATAGTATCTACAACTTTTTACAGTTTTTGTTTGTCCTTTTTATAAATATAATTCTACGTACACAATATATTATATATAGTTTTATTGGAATAGTTTCTTTCTCTTTTAGTTTTTATAGTTTTAATAGAGATGGATAAAATAGTAGGAGAGACTTTTTTGTTTCCGAAATCGACTAAATCGAGATATTTTCTCCACAGTTACTACATATAGACTTAGGAAACATAACCAATTTTAGGATTTGAAATTGACATTTCGGTTTCTAACTGTCAAACATGGCATGTAAATCATTTAAGGTTATGTCTTCTTAATTATAATACATCATTGAGATGTATTGTAAATCTGTTCTGTTTAACTCTAAAAAAATATTGCTATGATCATATTTGGTAGAACAGATTTAGAAAAATATTTTTCAATGATGCATTTTTTGAAAAATTTAGTATATTGATCGTAGAAATTTTGGGAAAACGCCTCGATTTACTGTATTTAACATTCCCGTTTTAAAATACACGCTTTTAAAATTACAAACTTGTGCCTTATCAATTATCATTACAAGAGTACAATATTGTAGGTATCAAAAATTGGTATAGCAACAATTTAAAAAATAATAATTACATACATCATAATATAGATAATAAAGTATAATATAAATTAACTTCAAAAAAAGTTAACCTATAATATTTTAAACAGTACAGTATCCTGCATTATCGATTAGCACATTTTGACAACTGTGTATTTGGTATAAAAATGACTTAAGACATATTTCTAAAACGTCTTATTTACTAACAATCTAAAACTTAAACCTAACAACAATTAAAAAGAATTATAAATTAAAAACTAAATCGAATTAATTGTAATATTTATAAAAAAAAATAAATTAATTGACTGGTGTGTTATTTATCCAATTTGTCTATTGTTACGTCATCTACTAATTAGTCTCTGAATATGCGCGAATATGTCAAAACATTAAAATTACAAGCGATCCTATTGTGTAGGAGGTTTGTACTGATATATGTATTAGATTATCAATAATTAATTAAAAATGGCTGACTATCTTCGTATGAATTAAAATTAATTTTTTGCAGGTTGGACAAGGGTTCAAAATTTCTTTTTTCTCATTATTAATATTGTTCAGTCTTATATATACATTTCTAATTTTTGCGAAAAGTGTTCTCATCAAAAAACGGTTTCGTTCAATAAATTATTAAAAAACTAATTTTAAAAAAGAAAATATTTCGGGTTCGTGACTGTTGTGGAAAATAAACTAATTTCCCCATACCTTGATACACATATTTTATTATATTTTTTATAATATTGGTACTATACTTATATTAAACGAAAAAGTATTTAATTGGACAAACATATTTACAATTTTAAATTTTGATGATACGAATTAACATAAAATTAAAATTTTTCGACACTTATAACTCCCTGGCAGTCTCTGTTTGTGTTTAGATATTTCGAGAAAATCGTGCTTGTTATTTTTTTAAAGTCGTGGTGAACGGTTAGGTACAAACACAGTTACATCAACATGTACACATTAAAATTTTAAAACTTTAATGCGAGTTTATGTGCTTTCTTTTTTAAGAAACATCCGTTTTTATATTTACATAAAATTAGAGGTTATGAAACACATGCGTATTTGACGTATACGTCAAATCGATAAGCGTGATATTAGAAAGAAAGTGAATTTAGTCGCAAATTTATTTTTGGCAAATTTGACATTTTGGTACTTTTGTTAGGATGTGTTCCAAACCCTAGTTTGTTGTCGTAAAATCTCTTACGCACACGGAAGGACAATTATTTAAAAAATCTTACTTTTAGAAACTGTGTCGCTCTCTTAAAAATACATTATACAGAGTGTGACATGTATCAAAGTACAATGGAACATTTTCATAAAATATTGAGTTCATCTTCAATATAACAGAGATTCTTAAAAAGTGGAACAATATACTTTTATAATGTAACGTTATAGCTAAAGAATATTATACATATTTCTAATCACAATGTTGCTAAACTCATAACAATCTATCTCATTTTTTCATTATTTTTTTTGTTTTATTTTCATATAATATAGTATAATACGGACATACTTACCTAACACATCCATAAGAAGCACTTATTATTTGAAATACTTAAAAAAGTCTATTTTAGTTTTATGTATAATATATTAATTTATATATTATATATATAATTGTTTTTTTTCTTGTATATATATAGATATAATATATAATGTTTTATATTTATATATATATATCGTGTCTACGAATTTTTCAATGCACTACCCTACACTATAGCGCACCTTTTCTATAATTTTTCTGTTTTTTTTTTGGTTTTCCTCAGTACAATAATTTTTAATAATAATAATGTGTGATCTAATTTAATTTCAATAATTAAAGAAGAATTTTCGCTATATATTTCTTTGTTTGGTTTTTATTTAAAATATATCATTTATTTGAATTTTATTATATAAAATAATACTTGTAATTGTAAAATTGTCCAGTGACTAAATAATGACACTAAAATGACAGTTTGCCGAATGAATAATGACATTTTATCATCTCTAATTGTCAACTGTCAATTTGACAGGTCATGTTTGCAACTTATTACCAACTTAACATTCCCAACTTTAAAACATGAAAATTCTCCACGAATGAGAGATTACAAGTATTATTTTACATCTATTGCAGCGATGTACAGGCCCGAAATCGTATTATTTATAGCGTGGATATCTCTTTGGCGCATCTAAGCATAGACTGAGGGGATTATGTTGTTGCTGTTATGACATTGTTGTGTTTTCCTTCTCTCCTAATCTGAGCGTTATTCTGTTCACATCATTTCTTGTTTCTTAGAACATTACAATAATAGCGTAGGTGTAATCATTATTACAATATTCTCTCTTAATAATAATAATAATAGATATACAAACACAAAACAAAAAATCGTTTAAATTTAATTTTTTCTTTAATATATGTTATTGGTAAGAACGCGTCGTAGTCGATGGGGAACGGACGAGCCACTATGCCCTGTAGATGTAGGAGGCGGTGCGGGGCGGCGTCGGCGATGGCGATGAGGAGGGCGGCGAGGGGGAACTAGAGGAACCGCTGCTGGTGGGCAGCGCACTGTGCCCCGATCGCGCTGCTGGCGGTGGTGGACGCGGCCTACCCAAACTGCGGGCGCCGGCTACTACGCCGCCCTCCTCGCTGTTTTCTCAGAGGTACACCTTCTTGACGCTGCGCGTCGTCGCAAAGCCGTCGCCGCCTCGTCTATAGTTGTCGCCCTGCGAACAAGCGAACGTTTTGAGAAGCGAGGTGGCGCGCGTGCTGACATCTAGCGGTCTGATACTGTTAACTAGTAGATATTTTATGCGTTAAAGCACATTTATATAACATACATATTACAGTTATGGTGTGGTAATAAGGATGCATAAAGATGGCTCATACATATTAATTTTATGTAACTTGGATATATAACA
>SMLS01054272.1:0-61405 GCA_004785975.1 Popillia japonica
AGTAGACAGGGAAACGTTTTATAAATGGAAAACGACGTACTGGCGTACGATAACTACGCACTCGAATCGATTGCTTGTTCCTGCCCAATCAGTACTTTTTGTTTCTTAATGGTAAAAATGTTCCTCATTTGTATTCTGTTTATAGCAGTTTTAAACTCACTTCGTTGATTTCTTATACTACAAACACAGTCAAAGCTACGGAATTAGAATTTGAATTGAGGGTGATCTTGCACTGCGGCCAAATGATATATTGTGCCCCCTATGAGAGCTATAAGTTGTTGGTATTTGTCCACAGCTATAGCTCCCCATCTAGTCTCAGAGCTTTAATAAACTGGAATAGCTGTACTAGTTTCAAGGAGTGTATTTCCCCCACGTCAATGACATCTTTACCAAAATAACTGGCGCGAATTGCCGCAATAGCCATGCAGTTGTAACACGTACTGCAATAGCCATGCAATAGGTGTTCCGGATTTTCGTTTTCCGCCCCGCAAAACCTGCAGTCGCTACTGTGTTTCAAATCTAACCTTGTCATGTGTTCCCCAAGGTGGCAGTGCCCTGTGAGCAACGGAAGCACATAACTGTACATTTTTACAGGTACAGAAATAAAAAAAAACTGAATAATAAAATTTGTTGACAATTTTGGTATTTGGGAAAGTATTCTAATCCACAGCTGGTATTATCGTGACTACATACTCTACTACATACTGAAGTGAGAAGCTTTTCGTTTAGAAATATC
This sequence comes from Popillia japonica, assembly GCA_004785975.1. Classification (NCBI taxonomy): domain Eukaryota; kingdom Metazoa; phylum Arthropoda; class Insecta; order Coleoptera; family Scarabaeidae; genus Popillia; species Popillia japonica. The sequence continues at coordinate 737 of SMLS01054272.1, forward strand.
CTAATGTAAACTTCTATTTTTAATTGCTAACGTATCGATGTAAAAGATATTTCATTTAAAATCGATAGCAGAATTGCACGACAGTTTGACGTGTATACTCGTATTTGGTGGATAAATGACACCGTAATTTTGATGTAAGTTGCAGATACATAGCTATCGTGTATTGAGTTATTTTTTGATTATCGATTTGGAAGCTAATCCTTTACAATTGTTCAAGATGGTATACAGAAATATAGAAATAACTCCTGCCACAATTATTGAAATTGAAAAATACTGTAATAGGTCCTTATTTAGAGTATTATCGATTGCTTATATTACTTTATTATTATATTATTTGATACTTTTTTGCCGACACACAGATGGCGATAGCGTCAACCAGTGTATCTACCGCGTGAACGCCGGCGAGCGGTCGATACCTACTGTATTCTATTGTATTGGCAAAAATAGCTTGCTGCATTTTAGTTAAACGATACGTTAGACTGTCAATTTTAAATGAAATAACTTCAACATCGATACGTCAGGAATTAAAAATAAAATTTGATATTAGGGAATTTCTAAACAAAACGCTCTTACTATAATATGTAGCAGAGTATGTAGTCACGATAATACCAGTTGTGGACCGCTTTCCCAAATACCAAAATTTTCAACAAATTTTATTATTTAGTTTTCTTTTATCTCTGTAAAAATGTACAATATGTGTTTCCGTAGCTCACACGGCACTGCCACCTTGGGGAACACATGACAAGGACAGGTTTGAATCACAATAGCGACTGCAGGTTTTGTGGGGCGGAAAACGAAAATCCGGAACACCTACTGCATGGCTATTGCAGTAGGTGTTGCAACTGCATGGCTATTGCAGCAATTCGCGCCAGTTATTTTGGTAAAGATGTCATTGACGTGGAAGATATACACTCCTTGAAACTAGCACAGCTATTGCAGTTTATTAAAGCCCTTAGACTGGACGGGGAGCTATAGTTGTGGGCAAATACCAACTTTAGCTCATGTAGGGGGACACAATAGATCATTTGGTCACCGGCCACATCACCTTCAATTAAAATTCTAGTTCCGTAGCTTTGCGTCTGTGTGTAGTATAAGAAATCAACGGTGTGAGTTTAAAAGTGCTATAAACTGAATAAAAATGAGGAACATTTTTACCATTAAGAAAAAAAGTACTGATTGGGCAGGAACAAGCAATCGATTCGAGTGCGTAGTTATCGTACGCCAGTGCGTCGTTTTCCATTTATAAAACGTCCCCCAGTCTACTGAATATTCCATTACATTACATCTGAAAATACAGAAAATGTAAATTGTATAATTTTAGTATATCTTTTACATAAGCAATGAACTGAAATATACTTCATATTTATATTTAAATATTCTTCGTAAAAGTAACAACGGGTACGGTAAGGTAATAAACTAATAAATAACTCATTGCATGATCAATATATTTTAATTTATGGATTGCTAAAAATTAGTATATTAAACAAGTAGATCAAAGTTTTGGTAATCATTGCAAAATTTTGTATAAAAGATCAAACCTTATTAAATGATGTCATAGAACAAGGCAATTCTAATGGTATGCAGGAGTTTGTATTGCTACAGAATTGGCAAAACGGATGACGTTCACCTAGACGACGTTGGTATTGCAATTTATGGAAAAAGTATAGATGTATTTGATGGTTTTGCTTATATCTTTAACGTGAAGTAAGTGTTTGCCTCTCATAATGTACAAAAGAAAAATCTAAACCTGATATGAAAATCTCGGGATTTGATCAAAATTACGAAATGACCGCGATGAATTAGTGCGTTGACGTTATTTATCTAATATATGTACATACATATGTATATATATCCGAAGTTGAAAAAATATGTAAAATAAAAAATTTCACATTTAAAGCAAAAATTGTAGAAGTACATTTCTCTAAGCGAATTAGGAGAGGATCGCCTACATTGTGCTAACAATAGAACTGACCTTCCGACATTTCTCACCCACCAGGTTTTCACCTCTAGCGTGGTTTACACGCCGAGTTACCGTGACCTTCTGGTACCCCCGGATACCCTTTGCTCTTGAAGAAGTCACTTACATTAGCGGAGAAACGTCGAGTTTTATATTGTACTCGTATATCTGGTGCAGTTTTTGTACTGTACATATTTTGCAAACCATGACACGATCAACACGCGGAAACCTTCATAATTAATATGTTAAAAGGGCTTTAATAAACAGCAACACTACATCTTAAAAGACATTCATTCATTGCTGCCGACATCCATGCGAAATGATGGTTCTTTCATGAAATTTTCATGAAATGTACAACTTGCATCATATTTGTGCATTTATCTTTAATGGCACCTAACTTTAAGTCGTAAATGTTGTGTTACATACATACATATAGTACAAGTTCTTTCGCTGGATCTTTGCCGATACGTCATAAATTTCCGCCATTTTTTCGATACGAATCTAGTCGAATCAGACAAACCTGTCATTCTCTGTTTCTTTCTAAATTTCATGTTGGTCAATCAGAACATATAATCGTGTGGCTTAGCTTATAATGGATAACGGATGACGTATCGGCAAAGATCCAACGAAAGAACGTGTCTAATCTATCTGTACCTAACCGACTTGTTTAACGCTGCTTAACACTGAATTAAAGCAGTTATAACAGGTAAATGTTTAGTGGTTGGAAAGGTTAATGCGTATTATATTTGATTCTAATGTTTCAGCAAATATGAATCGATGTGGGCAGGTTGTATTAAGAACAGGGCCCTGACAGTTCATAGTCACGTAATTATCGGAAATTATCGCAAAGCTTCTTCTAGTGTATTAAATAAATAATATGCGTTATATGTAAAGTGTTGATTTGCTATCAAAGTTAGTTAGAATTATATGTTAAAGTTGCACTGATCACTTTAAAGTAAATAATTTAATTTTAAAGCAATGAAGGCGATTTAAAATTTACAGCTAGTTTCGTATGTAGCGCAAATATGCGATTAGTAATTTATAATACATGAATGTATGTACATATATGTATATTATTGTAGTATGTGTAGTGTGCATATTTCCAATTAATTACGAGATAAAGTAAACAGATGGACGAAATGAATATTGGCAACTCAGGTTGTCGGATTCGCTTAGAGTGGAGAGGTCAGGCGTTGTGTTTTGAATTGAATTGGTCAACGTAATCACGCACTATCGAACAAACTTTATATTAAGATCTCTCGATAAAATGATATAATTCATTCAATTTTTTTAATAAGAAACGTTTCGATTAGTGGTGTACTTAAGTCTTTCACAACTTTACGATTTTATGTGTAGTAACTAGTTAGTTCAATGTCACATTAGCGGTTACTCTTTAATATCTTGCTATAGTGCTGTTAGAGATATTTAAATACATGCAATAGTCTAAGAAAGATTTAATTGTCAACTGGAAAGTACAGACAGGAGAAAAATCTAAATTAAAAAAAATGTTACAGTTCCTTACGTATCTGTTTATTAAAAACTTTTAGAATATGATGGAATTTTAATTTATGTTTTCCTCCCAGTTTCTAAAGAGGTGTCAGAAAGTTTCTCAAGATGATAGCATGATGAAGCAAACTTCAAGTGTAAATTTATAAACGCGATAACACTCGAAAGACTTCAGATTCTAAGTAACGGTCATAAAACCTACTATTTACATATAATGTATTCATAGTGTGACAAAAGAATTAGCAGGAGAGTTCTTAAAAAACATCTTTTTAAAAAAGACTATTTAATTTTAATTAAAAAAATGCCAATGTTTTTTAGTTTGGGGTTTTCTACTCTCGCTGCAGTCTGAAGCTCCAAGCAAGCCAAAATTACGACTATATCCAAGAGTAAAGTGATAGAAAAATGAGGAGTACTTTTTCTTCAAATATTGCGGCTTTGTGATTAGTAGGTGAGGATGTAGCGCAATTGCAAGTCAGTAGGAATAAAGTCATTCATAGATACAGACGAACTTAGAATAAGTTTCGTTCCATCTGCCGTAAAAAAGTCTTACAAGTAACTACTAATAACTATGTATATGTATAGGTACACAATACATTACATATAAATCCGAATTCACGCCTCTGTGCGATGGCAAAACTTATCATCAGCTGAGCCACTGTGACAACACAGTCTCAAAGAGCCTCGACGTCTAAAATTTCCCATCGATGATCATAAACAAAGTTTTTCATGTATCCTTATAGGAAAAAGTCCAACAGATTCAAATCGGAACTTTGTGTTGGCCACAGAATCAGCCCTTCTCGGCTTATCCAAAGTGCAAATGCCTGGTTTAAATGTTCCCATACAAGTCGGGCAACATGTGGAGGTGCCCCATCGTGCACGAACTACATTTTCCGTCATTCATGTAGTAGTATGTCATCCAAGTAATCGGGTAGCGTATTTTTCAGACAATTTAAATGATGTACCACATTTAATTTTTCGTAATGGCAGCACTAGTAATTATATAAGTTTAGTTTAATTCTATTTATCAGCTCTAGTTGATCTATAATAAAGAAACGTACACAAAATTTAATTCGAATGTTGTTAATGTATGAATTTTGATCTAAATAATACCAATTCTGGGTCTAATAGAATTACTTATAGTAGTTAATATATGCAGAGGGCATTAGGTGCCTTTCTTCAAAAATAAAAATGATATACACGAATGACTAGTGAAACGAATCTCTCTAATGCTTTAATGCAAGGGAGATAAAACGGTATTTAAAATATTTTCACAGGTACCGCATTAACTTATTTTTGTGCTAAAAATAACTAACTAGCCGTAATATTCAATCGATTTGCGAGAGAGCCTTACTTGTATCATAGCTTCTAATCATAAAGAAAACTGAAATAAATGGAAATTGGTACCGAACCAGTTCCTTATCGATCGTAAAATTAAATGAACCGTTCAAGATTCGCGCGCTATACGTCTCATGAAATGCAACGATCTTGAGCGAGGTTGGAACAATTCAATCGATTGTTGAAGATTATGCACGAAAATTTCACCTACATACATTTGCTATAAATGAGAAATGGTTATTTGTTTGGTAAAAATATAAAATAGATACGGAATGTATTTTTTTTCAGACGCGGATACATACATATTATTTTTTCATCAAAAAACCATCAGTGCTAAAACATTGTAAATTGTAATTAGGTATATACGGCATTTATTGTGTTTATAACACTTTATAATGACATGATTGCCGTAAGTATTTGAAAATTAAGAATGATAATTCTGTGAGACATGCTGCGATTTCTAAGTAGAAGAAAACTATTTAAGTAGCATGACTTCAATAACTTTCCTGATTAAAGATGGCCATGATTTTTTCCTATGATTGGTAACACCGCTACAGTGCGTCACTTTGACAGTTCGTTGGTTCGTATGTCACTGTGTGCTGTATAAAAATCAGATAAAAATACATACACACTGACAGTTATCAAAATATTTAAAAAATTTGCAGTGTTCTCAATTTTAGAAAGAAAATTAATTAAAAAATAGCCTACTTTAACCAGGAGAGTTTTTGAAGCCATGGTATATGTATGTATAGGATATATGTATGTATAGGTACATAGGTACATATGTACATATGTACATATGTACTTATGTATATTGAATGTTACTAAACTTTAAACTCCTTAAATCTTGTATTTTTCATTAATAACGTCTAAAAATCTTATAAATTAAAATTTTTACATGCATACATACAAGTTGTATACCTATACAAGGTTATCATAAAGTAGGGAATTGCAAGGGATATTACTAAATCTATGAGAAACAGAAGCGTTGTCATTACAAGTGTTCTAGTGTAAAAACGAAATCATTCGATTTGGACTTTTATTTTGAAATTATAACTGGTGTAAACGTAGAGTTCAAACAACACAAACTATTATTATGAATGCAGCAGAAATTACACCGCTGAATTACGAAGATTTCGCAAAGAATGGGTTTGAGATCGCTGCCTTGACAAATGAAAGTCTACCGCAATTTGATACAAAAATTTGAAAGAACAGCATCTACAGCTGAGCTGCAGATGTTCTTCATGCAAATCAGGACATAGCCAGTGGTAATTCACAAGCAATCGACAATACAAATGCGATATCTAAGCGATTGCAAATCAAAATTGGAAAATTTTACGTAAAATTCTTAAAATGTATCCATATATATATGTATGTACATTGGTACGATTTTTCTTTGGGAGTAACTGCTAAAATGGAAATTGAACCCAAATGGTTATTCCGTATTTGATGGCTAGCTAAGACACATTTTACTCTGAATGGTGGAGTAAATACTCAAAACTGTAGAATTTGGTCTGCAGAAAATTAACAAGAAATCGGTCAAGAAGGTCTTCATGACAAGAAAGTCACTGTGTGGTGCGGTTTTACAGCTGATTTTATCACTGGTCCGTATTTCTACAACGAAATGCAGAATGTATAAGCCGTATCTGTCTGTAACTGTCAGCAGTAGATGATACTTCCAAATGTTAAGAGATAATGTTATTCCATAGCTGCAATTGAAAATATCACTTTTATGCAGGATGGAGCACCCAGGCACATTTCCGATCAGTCCAAAAATTGTTAGGCAACGATTTTCAAGTTCGCCTGTTGAACAAATGTTTCGCAAATTTATGGTCACCAAGATCACCTGATCTTAACCCAGCAGATTACTGACTCTGAGCTTATTTAAAGAGTTTTGTGTTTAGAAGACGACCAACAAGGCTACAAGAATTAAAAGACAATATTACGGAGCAAATTGGTGCAATTCAACCAGAAACGTTACGGAATGTAGAATTTGAAGGAAAGGTTGGTAATCTTACAACAACAAAGTGGAGAGCCTGTTGAGCGACTGCCGTAACTGTTATTGAGCATACCAAATTTCATTCCCTAAGCAATTATATTTCGTATATTTTCTTTTATTACCGTAATTTTTTAAAAAGTTATAGTAATTTAAAATACATATATCCATTACTTTATGATAATCCCATATGTACATATGTATAGATACTTACATACATATTGTCAATTATAAAGATATGCGAATTCCTGTTTGGCGTAATGTAGTGATCACTACTGCATTGTAATAGTATATAATTGTTTAGAACAAGTGCGACAATCAATAGCAATTATAGTATAGTATAGGTACACATACATATGTACACACATACGGGTATGATCAATATTAGATTTGGTTAAGAGAATACATACATACATATAAGAAATTAATAACATACCTACTTACTTCTCTATGCTATTTATTTAAAACGCCCTCAGTTGATCGAAAAATTTATGTTAAGGAGACTAACAAGTAATATTAAAATAACTATATCTCCTATTTTCAAGATATGTGTACTATATATTTAGCAGTAGAGAACACATTCGAACAAGGCATTTTAATAAATTAAATAGTTGCTAACAGAAGGCACGACACAGAAGTATTACGACAAATTTTTATTCCATAGTGTATATCAGCAACCACATTTTCAGCGCTTCATATTTACATTTGTGCTTCAAAACATAGCCGGTTTCCAGAAACCTTTCAATGACTATGTCTTTGGAATACATCATAGGGAATATCGTCCCCGGGATATTTGAGATTAAACGTCTGAATGCCCAACAGTAAAGAATTTGTCGATTCACAATCTTTTCTTTTAAGAGTGCTCCATAGTGAACGAGATTAGATTTTTAACTGTAGTTAAGATAATATTCTTTATGTAGTATACATTTACTTATCGTAGTACAGTAAAAATTAGAACTTGAGCTATATTAAAAAAAAATGATAATATGTATGTAAACAAAATGTAAACAAGACGTAATAAGCTATAAAATAATGAAAAAGAAAAGTACATACACTAGTTTTGTGTAAAATTTTGTTGCTAAACGACGATTTTAGCTGTTTTAGAGTTATTATTTTTAAAAAGTAAAAAATCCTACCGGCTATATAATAACATTGAGCAGAGAGATACTGCTGTAAGCTATCCTCTACAAATACAATTTTAAATTGACAACGCAGTTGACTGGAATTGTGCTTATCATTGTAGTTGCTGCCAGGGAATACCCTACCAACATATTTTCATAACAAAGATTTCTGAAATCTAACAATTACCTATTGCGTAACTACAGAAGTATACATAAAGAAATGAATATCTAGGTAATATACAGCAATAGCTTGGAGTATGTAAATTGTAGTGGATGTAGAAGAAAATAAACAAATTTTCAAAAAAACGAGACGTTAAATGTATAATGATTATTATTAATAAGCGAAATGATTATGAAGTAAATAGAATTAGTTCCCTCAATAAACATAGAAGCGCCAACAACATATTAAAGAGGAATAACTTTTGTATCATATGTATTTAGTAGGGCTGGGCGATATCGGCATTTTCGGTATCGGGTATCGATACCAATCGAGGTATCGATACTTACCGATGTATCGGTTCCATCCGCGGTATCGATAGTTTGGAATCGATACCTAGGTATCGTACCTATCGATACTTAGGTATCGATATCAACGTTATCCAAGCTATCGGAGGGTCGATACCCGGAATGGTATCGAGTACTGGACGATAAATCGCTACTTCGCCCAGCCCTAATATTTAGTTTATACCCTTAGTGTAAAATGTCGTAGAGTAAATGGTAGACAGTAGCATGTATACACTCGAGCGAAATTTGTATCGTACCATATCATTTTGTAGTTTCCCTATAAATATTTAGCAACTGTAATTGTTGGGAATTACCTAGCATTTTATTTTTGAACATAATGAAACGGCAGAAATATTATTTTGTAAATATCAAAGTCCTTAGATAAGTAGGGGAATTACCTGTGATATAAACGTATAAATACGAGCGAAATTTGTATAGTTCCACAGTGCTGGACAAATATTGTATGAAGTTAGGAATTACCTGCCGCAGAAATACTTCTGAACATTTTAAAAAGTTTATTCATTACTAAATATATATAATATTGAAGTATATACATTAGTTAATAACAATGCCGAGTGGTAAACTGCTAACCGATGACGAAAAAACTAAAATAAATTGTTATAAAGAATGGGGTGTTCAAACCGAGCAATAGTCAAGAAATTGGGGCGATCCCATCACCTCATCAATAATTTTATAAGTAATTCATACGGCAAATATCGTCCTAAAGGAACTGATCAACAACTTACGCGAAGACAGCACTCATCGATATTTTGATTGGCCTCTTCTCGTAATGTAACTGCACAACACATCAAATGTAACTAAAAGACGTGTACAACAAGTTTTATCCGGTAGTAAACGCTTTAGATGCCAGAAAAAGCTCTCAAAACCACCCTTAAAGAAGACTCACAAACAAGCAAGGCTGACATTTGCACAGCTATATATATATGAGCTGGGATAATGAAAGAAAAGACGAAAACAAATTTAATTTGGACGGACCTGCTGGCTTTAAATACTATTGGCACGATTTGCGTAAGAACACTCAAGTTGCCATGAGTAGAAAGGGCAGCTTTGCAGCAATTGAAAACCTTTGGGGAATACTAGCTAGGCAGGTACATGCCAATAATCACCAATATGAAAAAATTAGAGAACTGAAATCTGCGATAATAAGATGTTGGAATGAGATTCCTGCTTCAATACTGACAAAGTTAGTAGACAGTATGAACAACCGGATTTTTGAAATTGTTTTGAATAAAGGATCCAACACTCATTATTAACTTTATCAAAAATTATAATGTTTTTATTTTGTTTAACTATTTTTTTTGTAAGTGCACCTATAGAAATTTCGCTGTTGTATCACATTATTATAAATAACTACTGTAAAAACTGTCATATATTTTTTCATTGTTATTTTCACTTGTGTAAACCTTTCTTTGGAATGAAGCTTTACCTTTAATAAATAGTTTGCCGGATATTTAAGGAAAACATTATATGCTGTTCAATAGTTCATGTGGCACTATAGAAATTTCGCTGAGTGTATGTATATGAAACTTCTTTTCCTGAATAAGAAAGTCAATAATAAAGTCGTAAAGTAAATTTACATATCTAAGTATAAATCTAAATTACTAATTTAATTGAGAATCAGATTGATAACATTTTTGATAGGTCATATTTCAGCCATTCTTTTCCTTTAATGTAGAAAAGCTTAAATTGTACTTTTCAAATCGAATATATTCTCTGTAACATGCCTAGCTCGCGGTACACTCATAACAAAATACCGTCTTTTTTACTAGTTAATATATAATCGCAATTTAATAATAATAATAATTCATGCCTTAGCATCCCCCAACAGCTTGCGCCAATTACAGGGGGCGTCGGCTGGCCATGAGTTATTATTACGCCTGCGGCTGTAGACCGACTTAAGATGTAATCTTTCCGCATTTGCCGTGGAATTTGGCAAACTACAGAAAACCAAATTCAGAAAGAACGCATCGGATTCGAACCCGATACCACCAGACTGTGAAGCGAGCGCGCTAGGCACTGCGCTACACAGCTGGTTTATATATATTTGTTTATATGCTACAACAGAATTAATTGTATTGTTAATAGGACATACTTTCTAGCGACGTAGTAAATAGTATATACCCAGCGCCTCCGCCAAAATATCACTTTTCCAAGTAACATTTTGTTATTAATACTTTGGACAATTTTAATCTATAAAATACTATTTCTAATCTTGTATCAAGAGTATATTTGTATTCCAATATTGGAGATAACCCACTGCTCGGTGCTGCAAGTAATGAAAAAACCGATCGCCTTATAATGTGTATAATATGACATTAAAGTCCAAGGAAAAGCAATACAGGTAATTATCGAATAACTGTTAATAATTATATTCATATGTTGCGGCGACAACATTATGACCAATGTAATGTAATGTATAAAAAAAATGTATGGATTGTTTAGAGCAAAAACGAATAGATTGAATAACTCGTGAAATTGACAAATTTCAAAATGTATTTTCGTAATATTAGCATAGAAATTTTACAATGATACAAACAAAAATCAGTAACTTAACTGTGCAGTATATATCTACATATCTGCATACGCAAATACATTTTATATTTGATATGTATATTCTTTTAATGTACAGGGGTTCTCAAAAGTTACTGGAACTTTAAAATCTTGACATTTTTATCAAATTTTCAGTAATTTAAAAATTAAAATATCTGCTTGTGTAAACAGTAACGGAGTTTAAATATTACATACCTACTATATGAATTGCAAATGTGTAATGTGACCGCAATTTTTTTCGCAGCAGCCTCTCTTCAATACTATAAATCTCAGCACCTCTTCTGGCATGGCTGCTGTTTTGTGTAATGGACTCCTTGAATTCATCGACGGCATTAGGTTTTGTTAAAAACACTTTTCCGTATCAAATAATCGGCTGGATTTATCGGGGGATCTGGTAGGCCAAGTTTTCAGAAATTAGGAGGTCGCCAGAAAACTGTTATAGATAAAAGTGCTTATACGGCCTTTAATTTTAGAAATAATCTTGCCCAATACAATTGGAAACATGTTGAGAATTTAGAATTATTATGTAAGACATCTACTTTAATAAATATTATGCAAAGGTGTTATGAACAAATCGTAAAACCTAAGCAAATAACAGTAAGTCAAGTTAACTATTGGTTCAACAACAATTTGAGAATTGTGAAACGAGAAAGAGATAGCTTGTACAAAGTTGCTAAAATAACAGAGCGAACAATTGACTGGCATAATTATAAGAAATGTAAAAATTATTATAATCGCCTATTAAGAGTAAGTAACTAAAAATAGTTTTTATGAAAATAAAATTGATTCCGCTAAAGGCGATACCAAAAAAATGTGGCAGAAATTAAAGACCTTGCTAGATTGGTCAAAAAACTTAGTAGGTATGGAATAAAAGATACAGCTCTATCTTGGTTAAAAAGTTATCTGACAGACAGATATCAAATAACTAGATACGAGAATAAAGATTCAGAGGCAAGAATAGTAAATTCGGGTGTGCCACAAGGATCAGTGCTTGGACCATTGCTGTTTATATTGTATATTAATGACATTGAAAGTGTGAGTGGTGATTGTAGGATCAATTTGTTTGCAAATGACACTTTGATAAGTGTTGCAGATCAAAATCAATGATAGCTTAAAAGTGATTGTGCAGTGGTTTAAAGTAAATAAGCTAAAGATAAATACATTAAAGACAAAAGTGATGATTATCAGTAGTAGGCCTGTAGTTTCTCCAGAAAAGGACATTGTAATTGATAATGCAGTAATTAAACTAGTTTCTGAAATAAAGTATCTTGGTGTTATTACGGACTGTAAACTCTCATTTAAAAATTACATAGACTATATTGTTAAAAAAAGTTGCAAAAAAGATGGGTTTCTTAGGGAGAATAAGTAGTATGGGCTAGAATTATGGTATATAAGACTATTATCGCTCCGCATTTTGAATACTGTGCTACGGTTTTGTTTCTAGCAAATGACGGAGACTTAAATAGATTACAAAAACTGCAAAATAAGGCAATGCGGATCATTTTGGGATGTAATCGCTATACTCGCTTAGTGATGATACTGGAGACATTACAGTGGCTCAGTGTTAAAGAGCGAGTTTATTTCAATACTGTTATCCTTATTTATAAAATTGTACACAATATGGTGCCGGTATGTATGAGTAAATTTATTGTTTATACTAAAGACATTCATGACAGGAAAATTAGAAATGCATATATGTTTAGGTTACCACTGGCCAAGAACAGAACAATCTGTATTATAAGGGACTAAAATTATATAATGAGATGGACAAAGAAGCTAAACAATTTACCAATTTAAGAGTTTTTAAAAGTTTTTGTTCTACGTATGCTAAGAATATCTGTAAGATTTAGATTTAGGAAATAACATCTGTATCATTTACCATCTTTTTTTTAATGAATAAAGTTTACTATTACTAGCAAGGTCGCCAAAAGTGTTCCTTAAAAACTGTTTTACTGCGTTGAAGAAATATGTTTTCTTGCAACAACGGTATTGAATAATCACGAAGCATATTCAAATAACGTTGGTCAGTTATCGTAACTGGTCTTGTTCTTCCATTCTCAATCTGTTCAGTATACATGATCAAACGTGAAGTAAAGCTGCATCAGACTGTCGCTTTTAAATCGTGAAGTTATTGTTGAATATTCACCAATTTGACAATAGTGCATGTTCATACCACCGTTAAGTTCAAAGTTGGCGGTTTCATCAGTCCAAAAAACGTAGTCGAGCCTGTGGATTCTTTGAATTTTCTCTATTGTTTCTAAAGCGAAATCCTTTATTTTGATTCTCTCAACTTGTTTTGGTTCAAATAGAAGCTGCATCTGATATGGATACAATCTATGTTGCTTTAAAAATTCGCCATACAGTTGTCTTACTGAATCCCAAACGTCCAGCTATTTTATTGACACTAGATGCTCCATATTTGCAACTACAATATTAGTGATGTCACAAGGTCTTCCTGATTTCTTTCTATCCTTCACAGAACCAGTTGCCTTAAATTTGCTGTGAGTTATTGAAAAGCGCTTAAACAGTATGGATCAGATCTTAAACTATTTAATGTACGAAATTGTCTTAAGCCTGCCATAAAACTCCGTCCACTTTCATAACAGCGAGTTTGCAGATACAAAACCAGTCATTCCTTCAAATAAAACCTCTTCCAATACGAAAAAAGGTGTAATATGATTTTCCCGAAGATAGCATGTTCCAAAAGTAGTCCTACGATCGATTCTTCCGAAAAAAATGGATTTCAGTTTGTTGCTTAGTGGCGTGATGTTATTGTTTGTTAAGACCTATTCGTGATTGGTTAGCGTTTTATGGCAATATACAGATTTATCAACAGAAGATACGTTAAACGTCCTGAGCTACCAACGAAAAAATCTGTAGTAATCTCACATCAACACAGCCACAACAGCACATTTGCTGAATAAATCTCCAATATGCTTACAGATATATGTATGTATGTAGATGTGGATCCCTTAATGCGCAGTTAATTCTAGAAAAATGTGTTTTGACGTAAGATATTTGATTAATTGTATATAAAGGATTATAAAGAAGGAAATAATTTCTGATAAATTGCTGTGCAGTTCTTAAAATTACTGGTAGTATTTCCAACAAATAATTGCGAATCCCACTCATAAATAACGTACACTCAACATACATGCACTTGATATATGCATAATGTGTCTACTGAATCTATTCAGAAATAATAAATCTGCACAAAATTCTTAGAAGATGTTAACTAAAGCACAAATAGTAAACAGTAACTCTGGAAGTTGAGTGATCCATTATGTAAAATTTTATGCAATTTACAATAAACGGCGTTTAAATTCTATCGATTCTTTTTAGAGAAAGCAGTTTTTTTGTGACATCTAAAACAGAAAAGATACAAAATCGGTTAAGTTGGAATTTCGTATTTGGAATTTCATAATAATCCGCTCTAAACGATGACTAATTTTGTTTAGAACTGTTAGATAATACTTACATTATGGTTTCAACACGATAATGCTACATCATACACCAGAAGGGCTATTTGAAATCATTTAAACGAGAAATTTCCAAATCAGTGGTTTGGGAAAGCTGGACCAATATATTGACCTGCAAGATCATAGAATTTTCTGCCATTAGATTTCTGTTTGGTTTGTCTGTGAACTATTGAATTCTTGATTGTATTAATTGCTATTAATACAGATGATTTCAGAGATACTGAGACCTATTTTTGCTAGTTTAATTCATTTATGTTATTATGCAGCACCAAAAAATCGTAACTTTGTTTCAATTTAAGCGACTTGTATTACATAGATGAGCAATTTGGACATTATAATGACTAGTCTAGAATTTGTAAGATCCTGTATATGTATTCTACTCCAGATTTTGCTGTGGTGTAATTTTTAATAGCATTAGTGTTTTTATGGAATAGCTAATTAAAACAATACATTTTGCCTGACATAATTGCTGTTTACTCTGAAATGGTCACGCTATTAATAACACTGTTTATGTCAGAATTTATGTAAGTGTCCGATTGTTACGTCAAAATTTTCAAGGACGCTTCTTCAATATATACATACATACATATGTATGTATACATACATACATACATACATCCGTCTTTCAGCGATTTACCTATGATGTATGTAGATAGATAAGGTAGTATTCACCGCGTAATCAAACGGAATTATTTATATAGTTGTCCGTGTTTGAGGATAGGAAGGCTTTATTTATTATTTATGTTGGATGCGATAATGGAAATGTCATGATGAAAAAGTAGATATATTGAAGAAAATTTGTGAAAATAGAAGTATCAAACAAAATTCAATATAAAACCCAAAAAATTCTAGTCGTTAACTCATATTAAACGGAAGTAGCAGACCGTCATATTTTTTTAGTTAATTAGTAGGTAAGTATTATTGTGTTTACCTTACTTATGTATACATACATAAAGCGTCAAGGTTAACCGTATTAGTTATTGTGAGTCAATTGCTGATATACATAACTCAAAACACTGAATTTCTCTGAATTTGGACAATGGTGAGTAAAATCATTTTGATTACAAATTTCTACATAAATATCGCAGATTTAATATCCCTGTATTGACAAATGCCGTTTCCTTTACGATACCATGTTTGATAAATGAATATGTTCTTATACACCTATGAGTGCATCAGTCTCCCCAGTTAGTTGCACATTATACACGTCATAAAATAAAAAAAATAATACAAATTATTTTTAGTTTATTACATAACATTTCATTGTAACAAAACAGCAAGTCAAGGTTGTTTATTGCGTAAAATGCGCATATTTTCACTTGCTTCAGTATTTTTGTTCTTAAATGGAAGCAGCTAATGGATGTGTTTATTTATATAACTTTCATTAGAAATAAAACTTTAACAAAACGTACATAGTCATTACATAAACTTTTTAACATTCCAGGGAATATCGGTAATGTTTTAACATGTAATCAAGTTCATTTGTTCCATTGTTAATCGAAGAACATTAATTAAGTAGAAAAGTTTTTATCATTATTTTAAAGTTGAACAATTATCTAGACGTAACAGTTTTCTAATAATTGTTAAATTGACCGGATGACAAACTTTATAACAATATTATTTCTAATCCACTATTAAGCAAAAAAATATTTCGCCCTCCCTGTTATTTAATTTTTAGATATACTGAGTGAGAATATCTCTAAAACAGTGCATTGAATCAAAAAAAGATCTTAAAAATATTTGTTATAATGTAGGAGGCTGAATGGCGCCGAACTCGATCTATTCGTGTTATTCGCGAATAATGTGCTGGACAACCGTCATTTTGGAACCACATTGTTTGTCGTACATACGTTCAAGGGAAGGTCTTCAAGTAACACTGGAAGTTCGTTCCACAAAATATTTCGCTGTTTTTCACCATTTAAGTTTGTATCAATAAAATATGGACCAATAAGCTTATTGCCAATTATTCCATACCAAACATTTACGTTTAACCTACTATACTACAATAGAATTTAGTCACCAATACAAAATTTATCAACATTTTTATGCAAAATTCATAGTAATATTGTAAATAATTCTGAGACTAACGTAAGAAACTGGAGGAATGTGTCAAATTCATAAACAAAAAATCAGTACCACATAATAATGAATTAATGAGTTTAGATGTATGTATGTAGTATCATTATTCAGAAATATATATGTATATAGCTATAGATTCAGCATTATCTAGTAGAAATAAAAAATGAAATTTAATACAAAATTATACAAATTTTCCAAAAAATTAGTTCATGTTGGCTGCAAAACTTTGCTTAAATTCGACCTAATTTTAATACAACGACAAAATATACAAAGTTTTTAGAAATCCAATGGATCCTCTATTATTCCTCCAAGATGCTTTCAACAACTTAAACTGTCATGTTGAATTTTACAGGCGGTATGTAGATGATTGCATATGCTGCATACCGGTCCGTAAAATTGATTATGTTATGCACACTTTGAATTCCTATCATGATAGGCCAAAATTTATACATATTTGAAAAAGAATATCAAAATTCTATAAATTTTTTAAATGTTAAGATAATACATAACATATGCATAAAAATAAATTGGCACATAAAAGTTATTAGTACCAATAGACACTTCAACTACTTTTCAAACACTTCAGCAACTTAGAAAAAAGCGTGATTAATACTTTAGCTGACTAGGCTATTAAATTAGCACGTCCTGAATTTAGGAAAGAGAATTTAAAAGGTAGATTAATATTACACAAAAATAGTTAGCCAAAATAAGTTGATGGAGAGTTTCTAAATCACGAAGACATAAAATAAACAAGGCACATACATACAGGCACTAAACTAAGTTGTAAGATATAACAAATAATCCCATACATCAACGACTTAAGTGATAAAATTAAATCTGAATTGTCGTATATAAATTAGATTGCAAAGACTGTAATGAATGTTAAGTAGGTAAAACTATACAATATTAAAAAACGCCTTTATGATAATCAGTACACTGTATCACATAACATAACCACGGAAACTGCTTGTCTAAAGCATTCTATACCAGTGCGACACAACTTTCATCTTGAAACTGTTAAGATAAAAAGAAAAGAAAATAGTTACAAAAACGGATTAATATGTGAAATAATATACATTAAAATGGAAAATAATGCGATCAATTTAAGAACAGCTACTAAAAATGTAAGTATTATTTATAATAATTTAATCACTTAACCACGCCTGCATTAAATTAAGCCGCTTTTCCAGTCCTTGAACAGAATTGTTAGCGCTTGACAAAAAATACATTGATATAATGATCATTAGTCTTATGATTATAAAGTTACAATTCAGATATTTTATTTTTGTTCGCAAAATTGTAAAAATAATCCTATAGGTATACTTATTTCTTTGTCTTTGGATAATTTTGTTGATAGACATAGCTAATTGTTTATTATAATTATTTTACACCAATTAAATATCAATTTCCTCCACTGACGAAGTGTTACAACACAAAGCTAATTAACTGTGTGTAGGTTTTCGAATGAATTGATTTTTAATCGAATAGAGATTAAGTTGACCTGAAAGTGGAAAAAAGTATCTGGAAGAGAGAAAGATTGTAATGTAATTGTAAAATTGATTATGTATTTGATATAGGGAAACTTTACATAAAATGGGATACTGTGGTAAAACGGGATACCCTCATTATTTTTGCAGTACATACAGTAGCATCTGTTGCGTAATTAACCTAATATTTCCTACTAGTGTATGAGTAATCTATAGCAGTTTGGCCAAAATCGTAATTGGTGTAACGCCGTTAAGTGAGTTTTTAAGTTTTTAACATATTTCTTGTAAAAACTTAGATCTACAAACATTAGCTTTTGGTTTTTATGGCCAATAGGATGACGGCGACAAGTTTTTTACCAGTTGCTAGCACATAAACGACCACATAATCTATACAATTTTAAAATTATATTCTTATATGGAAAACGTGAGGCACTGTTTGTTTACATGTTAATGTATTGATAAAATGGGATACGACATGTGCTTCTATAACGAGTGCTTTTATTGTGAAGTAGATTTTCAAAGCAGGAAACCTGGTGGTAAAAGATGGGTCCACGAAGCTTATGCGGAGTGTAAGACAATGAGGCCAGTTATTTCATATGTGATATTTGCTTTGGAAATACAATCCCATTTTAGTAACACTACTGATCCCGTTTTAGATACATACATATGTTCCTAAAATGGGAAATTTGACTCGCGCAAGAAATATTTTTTTTTGTTTTATGTCTAATACTTTCATATGTTATGTTTATTTTTGTAATAAAGTTATGTTAGGTATATTCATCCTGGAGGTTGTCCGGTATTTTGTATTTGTACTTATTTTTGAAACCGGGTCCAAACCTTAAGTATCCCATTTTAGGTAAACTTTCCCTACATATATTTTTTTGTAAAATTGAAGCAGCAGTTTAAAAATAGATGGATTTACAAGTTAAACATTTTTATTGGTAATTACTGAAAGGAATATATAGGTGGACACCCTTTAGAAACACTGATTTAGCACCGCTTATTCTTGTTCGACCACACATTATACAATTTGCATTTCATAATAATTTTCAGGGGATTTTTATTAATAATTACGTCAAGAGAAGGGCGACGTGGCCAATTTTGCATAATTAGAATTCATATAGGCTTATTGCTGTTCTATCATATCCTTTGTTGTAATTTGTTTACCTTACTGCTCTTTTACTTACAACTGCGTTTATTTCTGCCTAATTACACAATCGAGTACAACATACACTACCCCAAAATGAAAATTAAATATGCTGTTGATTAAAAGATCAGGTTTAACCACGCTTAATAATTCGAATAAAATTCTGTATCAAAATCTTATTAACATAATTAATTGTTTCCTATACTTTATCATTTCTTCTTTTTATTAATAGCTCCGATCCAAAGCTGTTGCCCATCTTAATTTGATATGCGCACATAATACGATATACATAAGTTTGCAGTGAGGGTCGCTGAAAGCGGTAACACATGTTTGCGATTTTTCGCATCTCTTCATAATTACGTATGTAATATGTATGCATAGTTTCTATACAGTTAGTTCACTTATTGGTTCAAGGCGGTCGCTTGTTGTCAGTAACATCTGCTCTATGTATAGTTTGTTATATTCCGGAAGAATAAAATCGAATTTGATGAAAATATGGTATAAGCTGAGGAATTTAAGGGGAGCGCAAAATGGTCTTGCTTATACAAGCTGTGCATACATACATTAAACTTTCTAATCTTCGTAATTTAATAATAGTGATAATTATACTGCTTATTAGTACCGTATTCGTCTTCCATACAAGTATGGGTTTATTATGTACATATGTACAGTGAGGGATTAAAGTTTAAATACACTAAAGTAGAAATAGATAAACACACATACAGTGGACAAAACTTTAAATACAATACAAAACATATATTTAATTTGGCTAAATTTAATTAAATTGAAAAATGTAAACTTAAACTAATATTTGGTTGGTCCGCTTCGAGCTTCAAGGACGCCCTTAGACGACGTGGATGACATGGTTAGAACTAAATTCTCTGTTTCGCATATCGTGATTGCCGACCAGGCCTTTATTAATACTTCTTTAAAAGATTCTTTGCTTTTTACAGTTGTATGATCAATTTTTCGAGGTAATAATTCCCCAACGTGCTCTATAGGGCTTAAGTCCGGTGATTGGGGAGGACTCCAGAGTTGATGTGGAGCATAATGCAAGTAACCAATCGTTCACCAAACGCGCGGTATGCTTGTGGTTGTTGTCCTGTTGGAATATCCAGTCTCTTCCCATACCCAAGCTATCCACAGGAGGCTACAAATGTTCCTCCAATATACTTTTATGTAGGTAGCTGTCAATTGTACCATCAATAATGGAGAACTCAGAATACTTCGAGGCATGCCAGAATAACCACTGAGATAGCAAACCCTACTTTTGAAATAGGCTGTGATACAATGATTTCCAAACTCTCCTTTGATAATCCACTCAAGGTTGTCCTAGATTGGGAGGAGTGGAGTGAAAAGCAGAAACTGGAATCCGAACCCAGATCTGGTACGCAAACGGGTCAAAGAGAACGACAGGTTCTGGAGCTGGTATATATGGAGAAACCCTAAATCATGAAGAATACATGATATTAGGGCAATATACCACCGTGCAACAAACGGAAATACTAGCAATAGAGATATGTGCCCGAAGGGCATTGGATAAACAACCAAAGGGTCAGCTGATATATATCCTATCAGTCAGACGGCCCTAAAAACTCTAACAGCCTATCAGATAATCTCAAAGCTAGCTTGGGACTGCCTGAAAAACCCAAAAACTCTGGCAAAACACAACAAAGTCACTTTGGTGTGGGTGCCGGGGCATGAAGGCATACCAGGCAATGAAGTCGCAAACAAGCTCGCAAGAAGAGGCTCTGCAACTCAATTCACTGGACCGGAATCGGGTCTGGCGATATCTAAGACTGCAATACATGGTGCAGTAACTGAGTGGATTACAAAAGCACACCAGGTACACTGGAACAACGTTGAAAGGCAGTTACACAGCAAACGGATGATGAGGCAGCCATCCCAGCAGTTAGCAGCGGATGGACTGGCTCTTAACCGAGTACAACTTAGAACAGTGACGAGCCTGTTAACAGGACACGGCTGTCTAAGGGAATATCTGCATAGAATTGGAATCTTTAAAGATGAACCTCTCTGCAGATTATGCAATGAGTAGGAGGAAACAGCCTACCACATTGTATTTGAATGCGCTGCATTGGTACAACGGAGACAGTCGCTTTTGGAACAAAGTAACCAACCAACAGGTCTATCGGAAAGAGATTTACCATACAGGCTATTAAATCTAGTAAAGGGGACAAACCTGTTTTTGTAAAGAAATTCACTAGGTAGGGAATAATACAATAGGCGTTAGGCCGCGGTGTTAAGGGGATGATGCAAAACCTGATCCGTACCCAGTGTACAAATCAAATCAAATCAATAAACGCTAAATGTCCTACTAAAGCTGCTGCAATCGTTCCCCAAACCATTAAACTACCACCACCATCCCTAACGGTAGGTATTACATTTTAGTTTGAAGTTCTGTTCTAGGTTTGCGCCAAATTGTTCCGCGACCATCGTTGCGAAAAATATTAAATTTTGATTCGTCTGTAGATAAGACTCTTCTCCAAAAGTCCTCATCCATATCCTTGTACTTCTTTGCAAAATCTAGAGGAAGTCGCCGATTTTTGTCGGAAATAAGAGGTTTCTTACGTGGCCCTCTGCTTCGATAACTCTTATCCCGTAAAGCTTTTGGAACAGTTTTTGGGTGAACACGTTTGCCTGATACTGTAGCAATACTATCGGCTAACTTAGGCGCATTTATTTTTGGATTTTTGTCCACTTTCTTTAGGATAAGACTAACATCTCATGGCAAAGGTTTCTTGGGTATCCAGTTCTGGGCCTATTTTCCACTGTTTTGTGAGTTTTATATTTTCTTATATTATTTTGCACACTTGCACATGACAAATTCAAAACTTTCCCTATATTTCGGTAGCATTTGCCTTTTGAAAATGTTTAATTATTAATTTTTTTACAATACATTCAATTTGCTTTTTTTACCCATTATTTTGTTTTTAAATTGGCCGACACGGATCAAATCAGGATGAATAATGAGTACAGGCGTAAGTTTGTGAGTCAACAAATACAACGGTACTTTGTTCAGAAAAATCCCCTAAACAGTTGAAATCTTTTGTATTGTATTTAAGCTTTTGTCCAGCGTATTTGTTTTATTTCTGGCGATTTATTGTTATGCGTCAAAATAATTCCTTTTATTTCTCGTTAATGTTTATTATTCAACTATAAATAATCTACATACTTAAATGTGTTAACATGGTTGCTTCATTATTATATCTATCTCCTTAAAGCTATATAATTTAACTACATTAGGCAACACAGATATGTTTAGGACGATTACCGTTCTATATTTCTCAAAAAATAATATGTACTGATATACGATTACACTATATCTTGTCTACTCTATTTTCCATATAGTTTTTCCACTTTTAGGATAAATCAAACTCTATTCGATGAAAATCAATTTATTCCAGAACCTGCATACAAATTATTAGGTTTGCATTACAAACTTCGTCAGTGGAATAAATTGGCATTTACTTGGTGTCAAATCACTACATAAATAACTAGCCATGCCTATCAACTAAATTATCTAAAGCCAATGATATAAGTACATACATATGTATGTACACTCATGGAAAGTAAAGATTGGACACTTTCAATACGTCGCTATATGGAAACTGTCCAATCTTTACTTTCCATGAGTGTACATATATAGGACCAATGATCCTTATATCAATGTATTTTTTATCAAGGTTTAACAATTTTGTTCCAAGGGCTAGGAAAAACGTAGCAAAAAAGCTTACTCAAGGGCTTAATTTGAAACAAAAAATCAGGCGTTAATTTTAGTTTTGTTATTAAGATTTATTATTAGTTTTACTAGTTTTATTACTGAGTTATTAAATTATTATGACGTAAAATGTCGCCAAGATAGGTGCGCACATACATGCATATTACGTCTAAATTATAAGAAAGCCAAGTTTCAAAAAATTATTGTCTCTCTTCTATATTTACAAAAATAGCAGAGAGAACGTTACTTCGTAAGGAAATTCACAGAATTCCCGAAACGCTAGACTAAGCATGGTGCCCCTTTTGCTAAAATTATGCCAAAATATATACACAGAATATATGTATATAAGAAAAATCACATTCATATATATATGTAGTTTCAATTGCTTCTCTAAAATAATAAAGAAAACCTAGTTTAGTCCTTCCTCTAATATTCCAAGCTTGGTTAGTAGAATGTCACAAGATACACGTATTCACCTAATCTGTATTTCAATAAAAATATACATATATGGAAAGCATCAAGTACATGCGATGCAAAATGATGGTTTAGAGAAGGCATCGTGGAAGAAACTGAAACATTTTGTGTTTTTTATCAACGATATAACAGTACTATTATAATTAATAAATTAGATAGTTTTTAATAAGTTGCAAACATTGACAGTGACTGAAATCTTTGGTATACCATGCGTTTAGAGTATTTTATCAAGATAGTTTGAATTTATAAGATAGGAATATGAAGGAACACATAATTTAAGTATCCGTCTTGTATTCGTATATTCCAGAGAATTTTAGGTACTGAATTTCCAACGCAATAAATAGGGCGTGTTATCAGTGTTATCACAACGGCAGCATCCGATATTCAATTTTATTCATTAAGCGTTTGTGACTTCTTTCCACAGACCATCGAATTCAAATAATGCCATAAGATGTCATCTAAAAGAGCTAAATTACAAAGTTTTGTTGTGTCAGATAACGAGGATAGCTACATATCTTGAAATTATCGCTTTACCGTGGTAAAAACTGCCGATGATTCCATTATGCTATAAGTCATCATTCTCCTTAAATTGTTGCGGATTTTTTTGCACAAAGAACAATAATTTTGCATGTTCATATGCTTATATAACGAAAAATGAGGTTCATTTTTTATTCAAAATTCAAACGTTGTTCAAGTTCGTCAAAGTCTAAACGGCAAAGTCTTGACGATGATGTGTAATTCCTTAAATGTTTAAGCTTATATAACGTTATACAGATGTAAACTTAAGCCCTTTTGTAAAATATGACAAATTGTGTTCTTCTAAAGTTTAATTCTTGGGCATGACAAAGAATCGATAATTTGGAACATTTTAATACTAGCATTTACTGGTGTAATGTTCGCTATACCTATTGCATTGTGATGTCTCACTAGTGTTTTTACGATGTAAAGATTTATTATATAAATTAAATTTCGGATAGCCATAAAAGAATAAATGCAAACTACTGACACGTTTAACGTGTTAGCCATAGTTGCCATATCGCTTCAAAATCATTTTTTCTCTGGAAAAACAAATAAAATTGTTGTTTTGAAAATTAATTTTAGAATCCTTAAATATTTAATCCATTATGTAACATTCCAGGTATTTGCATATTATATGCGGAATAACAGCAAGCGATGGGATATATTATTGCAATTCAAATACCTAATGTAACAATTATTTCAAACTTTCCAGTAAACAACATATAGTGCTGCAGATTATCGTGGATACCTATCTCAAGAGAGCTTTGTTTGATAGGACGCAGGTGTTACATTTTCACTCTCGCTTGTTCTAAACCTACGCATTTTCGAATTCGATACACATACTGTTATAATTATGAGTAGAAAATGTGTTGTGCAGCCCTTTTTCAATACATTTCAAAGCTGACTCGATATACGCATACTCGTAACCACTGTAATTCACGTCAACGCATCTGTTAATAACTGACAATGTAAATGCAATGCTATGAACCAAAGATGGTAACAGAAATGCATTCGGTACACAATACTTCTAAGCATACAATAAGAGATGTTTCTTAGATAAAGTCGTTGCTTTACCTAACAAAGAGACATCATCTTAATTATATGGTAACCGAAAGAGAAGACGCATAATAAAATAAATAATTTCATAACGGAAGTTATACGCAAGTTGCTTGCGACCGGAATCTCGTACATGTTTTGTCTACATCAGCCTATATGCAGAGAGGAAGGTAAAAGAACTTGACAGACGCCAGCTGCTGTATGCTAGGTAGACGCGTGCCCATTTCTCCCTGACGCGTGCAAAATGCCCTCGTCTTACTTCTCCCCCGCCGTCCAGTTTTCATTAGTACACCTAAGTCGGTAAATATTGTTTAATCTTTCTTCTTTCTTCGGTTAGTAACTGGTGTATTGGCGGAATGCAGATCAACACCCCCTCGACAAAAGGCAGCGTAACGATTCTGTCTGGACTTGAGCGACGGTTAAAAATAAGATGAGGTTTTTTATTTGTTCAATGAAGTCTACGAAATTTCTTAAGTTACATCCGTTACTACTGCATAGTGAATTTGCAGTTTTGTTTTTGTAAAATAAGTAAAGATCTAATAGCTCAAAAGTGTCAATCTTGTATTCTAAACGTCAAAAAATATGGAATAGTGAACATTTTAAATACATATTTTATTTGCATTTTATGCTTGATAGTGGGACCATGATAGCCATGGTCTCACTGATAAATTTTGCAGTAGTAGTAATATCAATTACATTTCTTGTACCATCTTTTGAAAATTAAATACCATTTCTCCTGCAGTAAAGCTAGCTTTAACTTGTTGTTAGCAAATAATGGTTTGTTTGAAAGCGAGCTTCATTACTCTAAAACGGTTCGTTAAAGCAATATATTTTTTGAGAAAAATCACTCCATTTTAAGTACAGCTCTTATAGACTAAAGAAACGAAAATTTGTTATTAATTTGTGAATTAAATTTACGATTTATTATCCTAGGGATTGAATATAATTAACACTAGAAGTTTTTCTTAATCTTTTGGTGCCAAAAAAATAAAAGTCTACACATAAAAAGGATTTTTATATTTTTATTATTTTGTCTTAGAGAGCAGTCGTTTTTTCGAATGTCAATTTAGGATTCATAATATACTTAAACAACATGTAGGAATATGTTTTGGCGACGAACACAGATTAGCAGGGCATTGTGTGGTTACTTTCATATGGCACGTTGACGAACCATGACTTATTTTTTTCAAATGACACCCTCGTCATATTTTATTACTTAATCGTCTTCAGCGTTTAATTTTACGTCTTTTATACCTCATATGCCCTGAAATGGATAGTTTATGGGATAATAAGTTTTCTTTTTGAAAAATGCACACATAACTCGTCGATAATTTAGAAAAATAGAAGCAAATTTTGTCATGATCTAATCATAGGTTAAATCGACAAAAAAGTGTAGTTGATAATGAAGAGGCAGAGTTGATTACCTTGGCTTATTTCGATGCCAATTCCAACGTCTCAGGTCGAGCTGCCGAAGAAGGTCTGGGAAGCAGTAGTTCTTCAGTACATAGGATATTGAAGAAGCATCACTTCCACGACTATAAGACTCCGATGACAGAGTTAACTCGGGTGAGATGCTATATCTTCGAAGTCAAGAGAATGAGATCTTTCCGAAAAAAATATCTGGAGGACGAATCTAAGTTTTTGCGTGAAGGAGTATCTAACAGGCATAATAACCATATCCATTCTTCAGATCAGGTTTAATTTCAATGACTTTTGCCTTATGACGAATTACAGGTTTTCTTACGATATTTATGACCGTGTGTTAACGGCAGTGCGCTATCTGAATGTGTTAGGACTGTGGTTGAAGATTTTCTGTCTTTGAACTTAGGCGTTGGTATCAGCTGGATGGAGTTCCGACCCACTGCACCCAGGAAATATTCCACTAACTCACTTAATGTTCAAAGACAGGTGGATAACGCGGTTAAGAACGTGGAACTGGCCTGCATGATCTCCAGATTTAACACCTGGGGACTTCTGCCTTTGGGGACGTATCAAGGATATGATTTACTAGACACCACTGAACACGATGGATGAATTAGAAACACGTGTGCGAGCAGCATTCGTCAGCCTCTCTCATTAAGAACTACGAAGAGCAACATTTGAGGGTGTTTCTTCACACCTAACACTGTGTTTAAATGCGAACGGCCACCATTTCGAACAATTATTATAATTTTTTAGGGTTCTACATTCATTCTTTTAGTTAAGATTTCTTCTAAATTTATATTTTGTCGTTGGAGATAAATGTAGTTTTCGTTAAACATTCTAGTTCATTGTAGTTCTACTACTAATTTTGCCGCACTTTCCGCGTATAAAAAATAAATAAATTATTTCTTTATTTGTATAAACATTGTTTTCGTTATTGTTACCTATTTCAACTCTATAGCAATAATGTAAATATACTTACCGGATAATTTTTAACTCACAAGCATCAAGCGACAAAGTGTGAATGGGGCACTTTAACAGTAAATCTTACAGAACGCCTATTTTCCATGGCACACTATATATATAAATAAATATATATAATCTGTATTGAAATTATGAAAAATACATTGTAGTACATACATAAATCAAACGTCAACAAAAAAGAAAAAAGCAGAAAAAAGCGGTTTAACAATTTAAGAAATCGTTTAGATTATAAGGTTCCAAATCGCAGAGGAAATTAAAGAGCCTACTCCTGAATAACCCTAAGGAGCTAAGAGCTTTCATATCTGTGGGAAGTGCATTAAACAATTTTATACCAGTATAGGAAAGATTATTCTCAGTTAAGGTCAGATGGTGTTTTGGGTAGCAGTAATCAGATCTATTGCGCGTGGGATACACATGAGTAAAGGTATGTTCTAGAAATAAATGCTTATTTTTAAATAGAAAAATAAGAACTTCAAAAATATATACCGCAAAGACAGTTAAAAAGGACTGCGTTTAAAAAGGCCTCTGCAGGACTCATTATAGTTTAGCATCTCTCCCGAATGGTATATACTATTTTTTCCACGGTCTCATTAACTTAAAAACACATATTTTGTCATTATGAGACATTTTATTGACATTTAATTTAAATGTCAATAAAATATCAATGTTATCTTTTTTTTGCATGAATCACAAACGTTCTCCATAATGTAAACTCCCTTGGGAGTATTATTCTTCCTTGGGAATAATCGACTACTTCTGTTTTAATTTTGATGTCATAGAAACTGATTTCTACTCCCGACCGTGGAAAAAATATTTATTTAGTATGCATGCATCATAAACCAATCAAAACACACCCATAAGCGTGCATAATCGGGCGTTTATCGCACGGCGTGCTATAAAGGTTGTTTGGTAACAGCCAATCCCAAGCGTTTAATAGTCCAGTGAAATGTCAGGAAATGTCAAATGACATATAGGTACATGTCACTCGATAATATGTATTGGAATTATTGATTATTGATTTCGAATTATTATTTGGATTTTGCAGGTATTAAACTTAATTCAGCTTCAGCAGCTAGTTTTTGAATTTCTGTCGACATTATTAATACAACAATCATGTTTAATAATTAAGTGAAATATCAAATGACATAATATAGAGACACATATCACTCGATAAAATGTATTGTAATTATTGATTTGATTTCTTCTAGTTAAAATTATTGTTGCATTTATACTAAAAAATATCGTATGACACAGTGCATAATTAGCTTTTACAGCACTCGTAACGTTAAAGCCTTTAAACTCGTTACTCGTGCTTTAAAAGCTCGATTATGCACTAGTGTCATAATATACTACTATACATAATTATAAATTTAATGATAAAAACAAGAACGTCAAAAAATAACGATCGTCCGATGTTAACATTTTAATATTTTAATTTACGTAGGTATATAATAAGCTGCAAGTTCATTGTAGATTGTTAGATATATAAATATTACACTGCAGTGTAATACTATTTCAAAATGACGTATGTACTATAGCACCTTCAATACTTCCATGTCACAGACTGACAATGTTAATTGTCACTAAATTAGCTTAAAGGGCTCATTTGCTCAGGCATTTTTTATGAGTTAATCATCACCTAGGACAAACGGTACATCATAATTTGTGCTGTCACTTCTTTGTTATGAATGAAGAATTACTACTACATTTAATTCCTTTCCTGCTGGAATTAATGTCTCAAATGATGTACATAAGTAACTTATTTAGAAAGGTTAATCCAATTGTCTTAAGGAAAGCACCGTCCACTTAATACACACAGGAAATGATATAATTTCACTAAATAAAACATTGTAATGAATAAAAACAATAGTAGTCTGCCATTGCCCGGAAATACAACAATAGTTTTAATCACCGTGGGTAGATGAATGAGTAGAAACTGTGGTATATGTATGTTCTTGCAGATAAAACAATCATTATTTTTCGTATAAAAGTGTTTACATGTATGTATGTGTAATATATAATAATTGAACTATACAATGAACTACATATATGTACATACATACGTGTAGGAATAATGAACATAACCTTTCTTTGTCATTGTGTCAAATTTAAACAAACAACATGCATGTCCGACTGATACACTACTTTGATACAACAAATTCAAATGCATTGTGATAATGGTCTAATTAGATGATAGTTTCGATGACATTAGAAACAAATATAGAACCAGCACTATCAATCCTTGTTGCTCGCACGTTATACGGTCGGATATCAACTCATGCTGCGACGTAAGAGGTATATTAAACCGGAGAAGGTTGAAGAATACTGTGCCAGTTCTTTCTGGGGATTGCGATACACAAAATTTTCTTGTTTGCCCAGAGCTAACACTTTCCATTTTTAAAGTCTAGACCCTAGCATTTCTGCTTGAGTTTTGGACAAATGTAGATTTCGAATTCGTCATTTAATTCTGACTGATTTGATAAGTTGTGTACGTCCGCCAGCGATGACAAGTATTCATCATCACTGGTCGATAATAACTAAAAAACTGTATTTCTTTTGCATATTGAATGGGCATATTTTTTACTCGAAACACCTACAGGCCTCGGTAATGGTAAGGCTTTTGTATTAGGTACTGAACGAGTAACAACAGTTACTAGCATAAATAGTAAGTGTTCTTATTTTTGTCGGAAAAGTTTTCGTACAGTAAAGGTAGCGATCAGACAAATGGTCCGTGTCAAATCTTGTAAATGGCATAGCGTTGTTCTTACCAGCCACTTGACCAGCCACTCAGAGTAAGAAGACACCGTGCGCAATAAATGTGAGGGGACCATTGATATTTAATTTTTAGACAAAAATAGTGAAAATATAAATTTTCTATTTAATATAATATGCCGTTTATATTGTTGAGTAGTGAATTCTCCACATACATAACAGAAGCTGTTAGGATTTTTTGTAACAAGCATGGGATATAATAAAAATTCTGAAAATCCTGACGTGATGGAGCAATTTAAAACTAGTTTCCGAATAAGCATGAAAAACGACATAAATTATGCCTAATAGTGTATGAGAAAAACAAATTATGTTGGACACTGTAACTATAACATTTTAGGCAAGTAATGCCATCTTCTTGAGAAAACATGTAATTCAGTTTGGAATAAATTCCTTTTTATATGGAAAAAATACATGTAATTGATATTCTGTCTACAAATGTCAAGGTTAGTATGAGAATCAAAAAAATTAAAGAATTAAAAAAATTTTGGTCTAAAATGGTTGGACTTAGATATATGGCATTCATGAAAAATATGTCGTTTTACCTAACTAACACATTAACAACAATATCCAGAGTGTTATATTCAAAGTTAGGAAGATCGTATCTACTTACACTAGTTTAAAAATATCTTGTCCATTTTTACAGTACCTAGAGCAACGAATTTCTGCACAGACCACTTTGACAGTGAATTCTCATTGGTTGAAAGCAAGGCCAAATTACACCGTATCCATCTTGCTCAGGTTCTGTCATTTGACATTGTTTATGGTTTAGTCTTGTTGCTGTTTCTATCATTTCTCCGTTATTCCATTATATACTCTACCAGTTGTTTTCAGAAATACAATTAAAATACTTTTATAGTTGGTCTCCAATATGGATGCACAACCAAGTAGGTACAAGTGCCGCTGGCCGTGTAGATGTTTGTTCTCCTCTAAAAAAGCGTGAAAAGACGAGTCATTTGCGTACTACCGAAAAGCAGACCCTCAATGCTTACAAGAGAATTATAGTCGTTATACCCAATATCAAGAAACTGAACAGATAAAACAAATTTCTGATGTAGTAGGCAAATGAATTCAATTTATTACATATGATCTATATTTTACTTACAGGAATTTCAAGAGCAGCAGTATATCGTGTAATTAAAGAGTATAAAGCCTCTGGAAAATGTGAGGATCTTAAAAATATTACCTAGGCCTTCTTTAGTGAAATCCTTTAACGAGAAAACTACTATACCGCAAATAGTTCACAATACGTTTCGGCAAAATGAATCCCCGGCATTAGATAAGATGCTGGTGCAAGTACATGTATATAGTTGTACTATAATCTCTAGATACTTAAAAAGGAACAGAAGTAGCATTTTGACCGAAAGAGATGAAATTGTAAGATCGAGGCAACCATATCTCAGAGATATTTTACAATATAGAGGCTCAGAGTAGATCAATTCCATATTTGGATGAAACTTGGGTGAATCAGGTTCATACAGTACAGAAAGTATGGAATTTATTCATAGTCGTAGACAAGCCCTTAACGAAGGGCTTACAACTGGATTAAAAAATCCAGCTGGCGACGTCGTCTTATTTTGTTACACTTTGGAAGTTGTGACGATTACCTCCTTATCACTGCGAACTGAATTCCATTGGGCTTGTTTGGGCCTAAATAAAAAATAAAGTGGCTGCCAAAAATAAAACAGTGAGACAATCATTACTTAACGCCTTGGAAAATGTAACTGCTACTACTTGGCAGAACTATGTTATAAAAGAAGAATTTCGTATGAAACATCTTAATACAATCACTGATGATGTAATAGAACCATTCATCATTAGAGTTGGAGAAGATAGTGACAGTGAAGATTTTGATTGTAGTTTGATATCATCATCATATACTAAAGATATATGAATTTATTTGTAATAGTTAGGAGTAGCTCGTAAGTTTATGATAAATATTTTTATTACATTTGCATTTCTGTAAATAAATATTCGAATGTAATTTTTGCAGAACCTGTAAGTTTACTTACAATAAATGTAATATTGTTGTATATTTTGTAATAAATCAATGTTATGTATTTTACCTAGCCTCAGTTTACACTTTCTAATATTAATTTAAATTCTTTCCTCTTCAGAATTCTGACGGTGTGTTTATAAATTTAATTATGAATTTTGTATTTTTCTTGGTTGTTGCGAAATTTGATTAAATTTAAATATCTATTTACGTTTCGCTCATGTTAACATGAAGCCTCATCAGAAAACTGTAAAGTAAGATTAAATAATATTTTAAACATATTTTTTTTTAACAAATATTTCTTAAATAATATTCTTTAAAAATGCAATACTGCTTAATTATCCAAATATGAACATTGAGAATGGAATCATATGTAGGAAATTATTGTATAATTAATATAATTTGGTGAAAGCTTACCTTAAATTATTAAAAACGTACTGCGCCAATAAAAGCGTCTTGTAAAAAACATTAAACTGAAAGTTTTATTCTAAAAATTTGTTGTTAAAATGTACTAAGTGTACATGTTGGACTATGTAAATTTTTCTTTAAATTTATGTGTCATTGTGAGCGTGTGATATTGTTATAATTTTAAAATATTGAAGGAACGTTAAATCGTAAAATGTGCCTGGTACACATTTTTTGTAAGTCATATAAAAAATTTATTTTGTATGCGCATATGTTTCTATGCAATATTTAATGTACATATATGGTTAAATCAAAAGAAAATTATAATTTTCATATTATTTCTATTTTATATTAAGGGAAAATACATATTTGAAAGATTTGCAATATCTTGTCTATTATTAACAGAATTTTTGTGTTTTTAATTTGTATCATTTCTAGCACCATTCTAGCATTATATCGGTGTTCTTTGTTCAGTATTTTAGTTTCATTAAAATTAAAGGAATGATTCTCTGTATTAACATGCTTTTTAAGAGCAGTTATATTATTTGAAAATTTGTGGCCCTTAATACGATCAGTAAGATGTTGCATAGTTTGTCCTATGTATACTTTGTCACAATTGTTACATGGAATCTTGTAAATTACATGTGTTTGTTGCAGTTTAGGGGTGGTATCTTTAAGTTGTGTATATAAAAATTGTAAATTATTTTGATTTTTATGGGCTACTTTGATTCCATGAGGAATTACAATTTTGTTTATTTTTTCAGACAAGGTTAACATACGAGAGCGCAACATATTTAAGAGAAGGATCGTTATTTTTTTAGGAGATCTGGTGCTATTGTAGGTTTTATGTAATCTTTTTTGTAAATGTTATTAATGAAAGACATTGGGAAATTATTTAACTGCAAGATATGTTTTATATGTAGAATTATTTCATGTCTAAATATTGGACTTGTTAATTTTATAGCGCGATGAAATAATGATGTGACAACACTTTTTTTGACAGAAATGTGTTGACAAGAATTAAAATTTAGATATCGGTTAGATGCTGTGGGTTTATGATACATTTTTGTTAAAATTCTGTTTCCTTGTCGGATTAATGTTAAATCTAGAAAGTTAATTTGGTTATTATTTTTGTTTTCGATTGTGAATTTTAATTTTGAATGATAATTGTTAAAGGCTTCTAAAATATCGTTGATTATATTGGGCAAAATTTCATTTTCTAAGTCCTCCAACACAAAGCTACACACACGCTACGCACAAGCTACGCACAAAGCAAATAGTTCAGCTACTACACTTGAAATTGGTGCACCCATAGCTTTAATCAAATTCCGCAACAACCAAGAAAAATACAAAATTCATAAGTATATCGAAACGGAAACGAAAATATCCAAGGAAAGTATAAATATAATAGCAGAAAATAAATTTCAGTCTAAGCAGAGGTCTATACTTAATACCTATACATATGTATATGTATGTTACAAATGCACGTATCACAAATGCAAAAATTATGGGAATTTTGCCGCGTACAAGTCGTTTTCAAGATTTTCGTGCATGTGATTTGGGCCTGGGATATGTTAAGAAAGTCGTCGCTCTACTTTAAAAGTAGACTATAGTGGCATATACATACAAACTTCACGACTTTACTACATATGTATATAGCCAAATGTTTAGATCAGTCCCGGGTAGTTTTTCCGCAATCGACCTTCTCAGTGGACTGCTCTACATTACGTATAATATTCGGTATACACATATGTATGTATGTATGTAAATACATATGTACATGTAAAAACATTTTTTACGAATATCGATGTAATAGTTGACGTGTTTCAGATGTTCATAGTTATTCCATCAAGTGAAAGGATGATAGTCTTTAACAATACCATGCGGAGTGGTCTCGATCAATTATTTTAACACTTAATTTATACTATAACGGCGCCGTTATATAATAATCGTCAATTATGCAGTTAAACCAGTATTTATTTTATGCAATAGTTTCTGCGGTGTGCGTAGTTTTATTTTTTTAATTGTAAATTTTAGTATCGTCATATTAAGTAGCAGTAGCTTTTGCAAACCGATAAAAAGCTTTATCAACTGTTGTTTAGTCTAGTCTTGTCGATTTGACCTGTGACAGGTTCATATGTACATGTAGTTCGTATTCAAAGCTCATCATTTTTGAGTACTACCACACGACGGCGGCGCCAAAAATTAAATAGAGAGTCTTTATAAAGTGGTTTATCGTGAAAATTAATTGATAAAGTACTGCACATATTTGCATATGTGCATATGGACGTTATCTAAAATATATACAGTGCAGTATTTACATATATAGACGTCAGCAATGTAGCCACACAAGCAATCACCGAAAGTAACAGTATTATCACAAATGTAGATACATACATAGGTATGTATGTAGTAGCACTATTAGCAGTAGTATTGTAAAATATAGTTTGACAGTTGAGTAGATTTAATTATAAAGTATGTATATGGATTTGTAATGCAAAATCTTACTTTTAGATGTAACCAAAATTATAGTAATTTAGAGGTAACGACAAGCTGAAATGTTTACATATCTAATCAAAGTAGCAGTATATGTACATATCTAACTAAGAAAATATCTAGTGTACTTTCGGGTACGCTGCCTGTAGTATTTAAAAACATACTTGTAATACTTCTTTACGAATTTATATCCAGAGTATTAATCCATGTAAATTAAAACATTAAATTTAAATTAGGGGCTGGTTGACACCACGTTCGTTTGTTGAATCTGAAAATAGGCACTAAAAAATGTTTGAAAAAACGACACATTACGTAGTGAAATCAGATAAAAATACTTTACTTAACATACTTATGGATTACATAATACACTTAAATATTGCTTCTGTAGACATTTCGTAAATAACATGAAAAGTAAGTCTTAGACTAAATGGTTTAAATATAACATAAAAATACATAAACGATTATAGGGTAAACTGATTTTCTGAATGAAGACACGCGCCCTGCTTTCGAAACTACATAATCAGCTGAAAATTTGTGTCACTTTAAAAATACCTTCCTTTCGATGTTCATTTCACACGCTTAAACTCTCGATTTTTCCACAAGTTTAGGTCTTCACCTGTATGAACGCAGTATATGTAGGGGAACGATGAACCCGACATGTAAAGAGTCTGAAAATAGGCACGTTGCCAGAACGAACGAACGCATCTTAACGCATTTTCGCAATTAAAATGGTTTATGTTGCAACGATTCGTGTAGTTTGCAACCGCAAGGGAACGTTAATAGTCATAGTACCCCACGAACAACATTAATAAAACGATACGTCGATAATAATAAAACATACGTTATTTTTGCAACAAAACTAAGTAACCTACACATCAATACGCTGTTTATTCTTGTAGAAATCTATTACATGTTCGACGGCATAAACATTCGATTGGGTTTCATTCAAGCTATAAGTAAACTGATTGTACTCTAAGATCATAATGTAAATTGGAAATAAAAAAGTTTACATTCGATTTTATAGTTTTCGAAATACAGGTGTCTATAAGAAGCTCGTATTATTCTAAATGATGTACCTTATTAAATACCGTTCAACAATGTATGTTATGCATTTATAGTAGATTTGTTCTAGATGCTTCATTATTTCATTTGGGAAATGATACAAAAGCGTTCAACCAGCTGTCTTTGGGGATACTACCAAAAAAGCACTTAACGGTGATGTATATTTCTTCTAACTGGAATCTTTTTCCTCTGAAATGGTTTTTAAGCTCAAAAAAATAATCAGAAGTCACACATCGCCAAATTCGGTGAGTAAGGAGGATGTTCTATAATTCTGATTTTGTTTTCCGCTGAATACTGAACAGTTGTCCGACACGTTATCGTAATGGTACATGATTCCCTTTCTTGGCACTTTACTAAACACAATAGGCAAACAATTTTTAATAATTTTTAATTTAGCGGTAAATGTCTTCTGATCTTCTAATTTAATTGCTGCCACCAAACCTGTACTTCTAAAAAATACGGCATACATAACTTTTTTCATTCCTCGTTGTGTTTTCACTATTGTAGGGGTTCCTTCATCTTCATGTATCAAGACTCGTCTCGGCTTTCACAGCGTTCAACATATCTAAAGTTTGTTGGCAACTTTTAACACGTTCTGCTTTTTGTAACTCCATCAGATGTTGGGATATAAACCGAGTTACAATCTTTCTCAAAAATGTAAATGACCGTGTAATATTGATCTCACTTGCAAAAATCCAATCAGAAGATGGATTCTCGCATTGCATAGGTAATACCATTGTCCTCTTCCACCATCTTCTTCACTGCAGCAATGGCTTCGGGGTTAACAGCAGTTAAAGGAGAGCCAGCTCCTTTTCTGTGTATTATCAACTTGCAATCTTGTTCAAATCCACACCATCTATGCGATTTTAAACGTTCCTAGCGCTCAAACCTTTCTTGAAATCATTCTAAGTCATTGTAGTTTATCCCTCGTAAAACATGTGTTTATTTCATTACTACTCTTTTTATTCCAGTTCGTATTGAGTAGTGTAAAGAAACAAGAAACGATGTTATTGTGCATATACACATTCAAATCTATATTTGTTTGTACTTATTTGATATCCAGCATGTTTAACATCCTTATTCTATTATTAATAATTGTTTTCTAATAGAATTTATCATGTCTCAGCAGTGAAAATAAATTTTACCATATAAACAGAATATTATAGTTTTCAGAGAAACTGTCTATAGTTATTTATAGCGCAAGGGGCAACATTAATCAATATTTTCCCATGCATCGAGGGCATCTAATAAAATATGTATAGTATACAATGAGTATAGTCGTTATAGATGCAAAAACTCCATTGTTATAAATAAAAACATTTTCTCACATATCATAAAGACTAAAAATATAAAATTTAAATTAAATACTAAATTAACCAAATAGCATCGTCATATGAAACCAAAGGGAAGAGGTTCAAATAACTCCCCTTTGTGGTGAGAGTTGAATTAAATGTATATTACTAAAGCAGAAGAGTACCATCTCGCAATCGAAATCCATGGATTTATTTTAAAAGATTTCGGCCTTTACATTCGCTATAATAGGTTTTTATCAGCAAACTTCAAATTTTCTTCTTTTAAATGTATCTCCTTTTTCTTTTAAAAGTCTTACAATACATCTTTTCAGTTTATTTACGTCACTTTGTTATTAATAGATTACATATTATATTACACTTTGTTCTTTCATAACAATAAATAGAAGGAAAAGAAGTTTTCCATAAGCAGATACTGTGGGAAGTATGATAACTATGTATATGTTGTCGCGGATATAGCCTGCACAACTGCTGTCACACTGCTGTCGTACAGCTAAAGGGCGACCAGAATGAAGCTCTAGATTAACACCACTTTCATCGGTCTTAAATATATTATCTTCTCGGACTTGTTTTATGTGATCTTTTGCACTGTTAACAAATGTTGAAGCGATTTCATTTAGATTTTCGGAATCTGTACCACATGATCACGTAATAAATTTATCTATATTTCTTGAGGCTATTCTATACGCTTTCTTAAAATTCCAGACACAATGCCGCGATACCTCAAAGTTCCCTAAAACTTGCGGGATTGAGACAATTCCTTAAGAACCCAATAATATATACACATCTACATATATTATAACATATATCAAGTTCTGTTAGATAGAACCAAGGATAAGTTAACTTTTACTTTTGGAACACCCTGTATGTCAGAACACCCTATATAGTTTTAAGCAGAATTAAAAGTCATACAAATTATATCTAAAACTTTTCTTTGTATTGTTACAGAAACAACTGCAGTATAAGCGCATAGTCTAACGGAACACCCTGTATATATGGTACTCACGCATTTTAAGACATTGATATATCCTGCAACTATTGCATTTCCACCTATCTCCTATTTCTTGTTCACCTTGTCAAAGGTGAATGTTGGCACACCTACGTATGCGTGCAGCATCCCCAAAGTTCAATTTTTGTATGAATTTCCGGGTTCGAGATCTTTCCTTGCTAGTTTTGGAGCGTTATAGCTGTCAGATACTAGTTATACTAGTTGTATATAACATAGGAAACAGAATAAAACCAAAAAAAAATAAAAAATATTAGCAAATGCATAAAAAAATTATTTAAAAAATCAGCAAATGTTTTTAGGCGGGGCTTTACGCGGTAAAAGTGAATAGCCGATCTTTATGATATCGTCAGCAGTAAGATAGCACTAAAAGAAATCAATATTATTGAATAGGTCATTGATGAATTCGATTTTCTGCTGAGCTGCACATTAATCCCTATAAACGCACAGCTGTTGATTATTCGAGCTCGCTTGCTACTTCAACATCATTAGTCTATCAGTTTGCAGTGGTTAACGCATTGTGCTTCGTTGCCAGTATTTTTATACGTTTACCGTATAACTACTTACATTAATTTACAGTTAATAGTTTTCAGTTTATTACTTAATGTCCTGTGACTTTTGTTTAACCTTTGTGAAAATGCCTTATCATTATACAAACAACGAGTTAAGTGATATGGTTCTTACATATGGAGAATGTAGACAAAATGCAAGAGCCGCTCGTCGACGATACGCCAATTTATTTCCTAATCGCCAGTTGCCAGCATCAACCACATTCACAAACGTAGTGCAAGGATTGCGAGATACCGGAAGCGTCAAACTTCAGCAAGGACGTGGCGGTGGTAATCAAAGGAATGTAGACGCAGAAGAGGAAATTTTGAATATGGTAGAAGATGATCCATCTGTGAGCACTAGGCAAATTGGGCGTACAGTAAATTTAGCGCGGTCTACCGTGTGGCAAACTTTAAGAGAAAATCAACTTCACCCCTTTCATCTTCAGCGTGTGCATAATCTTTCGGAAGACGACTACCCTCATCGAGTGCGTTTTTGTCAGTGGTTAGTCGACCAAAATGCGGACAATCCCAACTTTTTAGGTAAAATTCTATTTACGGACGAAGAAAATTTTTCACGTCAAGGCATATTAAATATTCACAACAGACCTGTGTGGGCAGTAGAAAACCCTCATGCGATATATAGTACTGACCATCAGCGACGATTTTTCATAAATTTGTGGTGCGGTCTAATAAACAATTTTATCATTGGCCCTTTCTTAATACCGGCTCGTTTGAACGGGGAAAGTTATCTAAACTTTTTGGTAAATGAACTGCAACCACTTCTAGAAGATGTGCCATTAGAGATTCGCCAACAAATGTATTTTATGCACGATGGGGCTGCGCCGCACTTTAGACGAGATGTGCGGCATTATCTAGATA
The DNA here is from genome assembly GCA_004785975.1 of Popillia japonica. Taxonomy (NCBI): domain Eukaryota; kingdom Metazoa; phylum Arthropoda; class Insecta; order Coleoptera; family Scarabaeidae; genus Popillia; species Popillia japonica. Next base: position 40,587 of record SMLS01054272.1, read on the forward strand.
ACACTCTCTGTGACTTTTGGATTGGTCCTGGAGGACCGATAGCTTGGCCACCTCGTTCTCCGGACCTAAATCCATTAGATTTCTTTTTTTGGGGACATTTGAAAGACTTGGTTTACAACAGAGAAGTAAATAATATCGATGACTTGAGAAATAATATTTACGAATCTATTGCGCGAATTCGTGAACAGGACGTGTTACCACTAGTGCGTAATTTATTGTTGCGGCGCGCTCATTTATGCATACGTGTCGGCGGTAGCAACTTTGAACATTTACTTTAGCAGTCGAGCGGTCCTGAAAACATCAGACTTTCAGGTAGTGTTTCTAAAAAATGTTATAATTTTTTTTTCCTTCATTCGTTTTCTTAGCTCGGTTTATGACGATTTTTATTTTTTGTAAGAGAAGTATCCCAGCAGCCTGTATAATTGTAATCATTCTTGTGTTATAAACTAATAAAGTATCGTGAAATAAATTGTATAGTATACATATAGAGGCTGGCCCGAACTTACTCGTCTACTGCAAGAATCTCGTAAAAAATAACATATTGAGACACATTTATATAGGAAAAGGGTTCGTATTTGGCACCTATGTATGTAATAGCTGTAACTAATTGGAGATATTTTTACTGGTTTAATAGATAGACGACACAATTCGAAACATCTCATTTTCTTATTTTGACATTACACCGTTATTATTCCAAATATTAAAAATATCATTAATTTATTTATCACAAGTAAAAAATAAAAGTGTATAAGACAATAACATATTAAAGACAAATCAATAGAGAGAGTATACATACTATCACAACATAAAACACACAAGAGAAACATTTATAGGTTGATATCTTGTTGTTTATTCATTTCAGTGCTTCCGGTGTAGCTATGAGGAATTCTTCCTGCTTTCCTCGGAACACCCGCAGTTCGCACAAGATGGTTCACAGTTTATCGAGGTGCACTACAGTTATGTACATGAGGTAAATTGCACATACCATCATTTGTAGAGGGAGTCGGCACATCTGCTGAAGCCTCATCGGGCTCTGTTAAGTTTTACCCACTCTGTCCAAGCGACTTCTGATCCTAGTGGTATGATTGCTCATGAAAATGGGCGTTGGTTAATAGGATTTTTAATCAGTTTACTTTGAGCGATGGTAACAAATCGATTAGCAAATGAGCTTCAGAGTCTCAAAAACCATGTGGTCAAAAACGCTTTGTAGTCTCAATATTTCCTAATATAGATGGATAGGTAAAGGAAGATCTAAATGAAACACATCCTAGAGGCTATCAATATAGGTTTTGCTTCACATATAGTGTAAATCACCAGACAATTATCTAAGAGGATTTGATATTGAACGCTCGTTTATCAAATAAACTTTCCATTAACTTTCAGATAAATTATTGTCAAATATAATCGATGAAGACAGCTTACAGCTTAGGTTGAAAATCCAGCTCTTTGCATGATGGTCTAGCTGTACATTTTAGCTACGACGCACAAGTTTTTTCCGATTTCACGGAGGTTCATACATGGAGTAGAAGAAAAGTTCTAACATACTAAGAATTTCGTCTGGCGGATCCGACTCCACTGGAGTGTGTTAGGAATCTTGGTATGTTGTTGGCTTCGCAACTTCGTTTTCGATAAAATACCTCATATAATTCTTATGATTAAGAAAGCGATTATAATATAAAATAAATCAATTATTGTTCACCGAAATCTGTTCGACTCCCGTACTAAAACCATTCTAGTATGTGAGACACTTTTTCTCACTTTAACTTTGGTGACTCCATCTATTCCTTCTGTATAACAAAGGAGGATAGTCAAAGGATACAGCGAGTACAGAATAGTTGTATGCGATTTATTTATGGTATGCATGGATGCAGAGGCGTTTCGCGGAAATTGAAAGAATTTGCAGCAACCCAGAGAGTTAGGTAATGGTTAACAAAAACGAAAGAGCCGGTAAATATCTATTGAAACGTCATAAAAAATACATGGTGTTCCATTTAAATTTAATGATAAAATTAATGATCCGAGTTGACTCACTTTGTGTACAAGAAATATTCTTTTTGTTCAATTCTCGAGTCAACGAAAATAGAAGATGTAGGCAAACCATGTAATGATGCGAAAAAGATCTAATACTTTTTTTTCTTACTGGAACTAATTCTAAATACACCTTATATTAGACGTAAAAAATACTCTGTATTGATCCAGCAAACCCTATATGAAAAGGCTCCTAAAAGTAAGCAGATTTTAAGAACGCAAAACTGTATAGCTTTCTATTTAAAAAAAAACGGGAGTTAGGTCTGGCACCCCGTTATAAAACATCCTGTATATGTGCAAGTAACTTTAAAATATGAAGCTTAAGAATACCTACACTTTTTCTCGATAATTTTTTAATAACTTTTCTAATATCGGATATATCGAGCTTGTATGCACTAATGCGCCACCCTGTATATATTGTTTATTAATTTAACTATCACACTCTCACCTTTTTTCTTTTTGTTTTACAATTGTTTAGTATAAATCCTTTTTTTTTACTTCATCTCGGTAGGCTCAAGGCAGAACGCAGTACACCATCCTTATGTGATAGGCGACTTAGTCTTCTTGCCATGAATTTGTTTGTTCTGTTGCATTATGTATTTGTGTATTGAGATGCCAATAAATATTATTATTATTATTATGACACTTCAATTCAAGCAATACCCTCGAAATATGCCTGCAGTGTAAGCTATTAAGGGAATTAAAAAAAGGCTTCTCAGCCATCTTTAAAACATGAATTCTATTTACTTTTATTAGTATTGTTTCTTGAATCCGTGAAATTTGCATATATTGGTAAACATTTTGGAAAGAAAACGTTTTTATTTATATGCTTATCAAGCTTTTAGATTACTTCTCTAACATTGATTCGACCATAAAGGTTTGTTGGTCGAATTCTCACTATATTTACATAAACAAATATGCGCTTGCAAATGCGTTATCACCTAATAAATAAAAGTTATAAAGTCTCTATCACAAAATCTAACAGGGACAGGAAAATTAAGTAGGTAATGCCAACTTCATTGGGGTAATTAATTAATCTGTAAAACTTTTCTAATTGGAAATTACGTCGTGTGCAGTTATCAGAAAAATAAATGAGGTGTGAAATTTCAGAGTTTATGACTATAGGAACTATAATTTAAAGAACATTTAGTGTTATATTATATAAAACTACTAAAAACTACCAATACGAACGAAAGTTTGTGTAGAACGTAAGCGTATAAAATATAAAGGAAGATAGAAGCATAGTTACATAGATAAAAGTTTTTCATTTAGTATGTGCAATAAGAGTATGAATATTTAAATTTAATTCTTCAGAAATTATTCGCAGATGTTCAGTTTATAGCTTCACAAATAACAGTGCTCATGTCCTTTTCATAAATATACGTATAAGTCTATTGCTTTCATCTTTTACATTTTATTTTATATTACCACAAGTAGATTTAGTAAAGATGCTATTGAGACATTGATTCGGTTATATATGTATAGTACCAGCTGGCAGATCGGTATGTTAACTTTTTTTTTCATTTCTGGCCAGTGAAACTTTTTAGCAAATATTAGGATTAACAATAATAATTTTTCGCTTTCGAATAGTTTATATATTTCAATTACTAATGTACTTAGTGGCTAAATAGAAATTATGAGTGGCCTTATCCCAGAAACGCTTTATTGTACAAATTCGAGATAAAAAATCCTGAAACTAGTTTGGAAATTCTAGAATGACCAATAGACGACGTAAGTAAACATCGAAAATTTGAAGTCTCATTTTATGTGAATTTGATCAAATTAGGGTTTATTGTAAATATGAAAATCGGGATTTTTAGAAAATTATGTGTACGTTATAGGCAGTGGAGAAATTTAATTCCATTTTGTCATAGACAAATCGTGAAAGAATGCTTATAACTGAGCCACTGTGAAATCGAATTTTGCAAATTTTGTCATCTTGGCACCCCTCAAATATGAGATCATAGATTTTGTCCTCTGTGGTAACCGTTTCTGGGCCACCTGGACGCGGTTCATCAAAAGCTGACGTGCGGCCACGGCAAAACTGAGAATCAATGATAGATGGTTGTATGGGAAGATGAATGGGTCTCATAATCAACATCGAAAAGAGGCTTGATTTTCTAGCAGGCTATGCCACTTAAAAACAAGTTGTTTTCCTCGTTTTCCATGGTCACAAAAGACACTCACGCGATGTTTTGAAATAGCTGTCAAAGCAAAACTAACAAGATATGCAGCCTGAGAAAGGTTATATTCAATGATGCTACACTTATTTTGGCTCAGTAAGCGCCACCTATTTTTCAATTTGGGTATTCATCAAAGAGCCATCGTAATTCCAAAGCAATCGATTATCACCAGCTCAGCCAGTGCCTCTCTAAAATTTGGCAAAAATGAGATAATCTATCATCACACATCCGTATTTTGTTAATTTGTGCTTCGTAAATATCGAGTTTCCAGAGTATCGTAAGTAACGGCAATCTTTAAAAAACACAACAACTCATTAATTCATAACTTGACGTATTATATTGGTTCCTATTCTCTCACAGTTGGTAGAAAAAGCATTTAAAACCATACGCATAAATTATTTAGACAAAATAAAAGTATTAAATCAATCACTGAGCATGGTTTTAGGACAGATAATAGATCCACTTTGATAGATGTCGTTTGGTATATTGTAGACAACCTTCAGTTAAATAATCTTGTTATGGAGTGATTTTTGAATCTGACCAACGCATTTCATCGCGTCTCTCATACAGTACTGCTTTATAAATTGAAACGTTATGGCATTAGGGAACATATAAAAATTATTAGTAGATCGCAATATATTTACGAGAAAAGTAATGATGATGTATGAAGTGCGTCCTTTAAACATCTGATAAAAATAAATTCTACCTGTGGAGTGTGCCATAACGCAGCATAGATTTTTTTTTAATAAAAAATGTGTAAAATTTTTACAATTTACAGCTTCAATTTCCTGTTGTTGCTACACTCTTAGTTTGGTTAAACATTTCGATGCATAAACTGAATACTTTGTAAAATATTTCAATGTTTTTCAAAACGAAAATGTTATTAAAGTGAGTCTTCCATCAAAAATAACTAATTTTGGAAAAATCCCTAGGTTTTTTCATTTTATTCCTCTGATCAGAATCTTCCGTAAAACTTTTTCGTAAATAACTTCTTTGAATAAATCATCGTAAAATCAAGAATTTATTGAGTTTTTTGTTTGAAATATTATGATCTCGATAAATTCATTTCTTTTCAGGGCATCACTGAATCTTAAAGCTTTCGTTTATAGAATAAATCTTTCCAAAAAGCTAAATTAAATTATTTACATTAAAAATATTAATATCTATTGATGAGAATAACGAAAAGTAGTGTGGACATGGGGCTGCATAATTGGAATTTACAACTTAGACAGGCATTACTGTGGATTATCCTCAAGAGTGTCCATACAGAGTGATGCTTCCGAAAAAAGGTCTTAATTCATAGAAATATTGATCAAGCAGCAAACATTGAATTTATTCATAACTACTTGTTATGTACATATATCTTCAAATTCTTCTTAGTGCATTGTTGGAATTTTTTTTATGCTGTACAGAATATTGATGCTGCCTTTTTATAATCAATTTATGTTTTCACAATTGCGCTAGATTTATAAGTTTGCAGGAACGAGATAACAGAGAATCTCGTTAAGAAGGGGGCTCGGACACCTATTGTGAGGCCCGAACCATTTTGCGGGATAAGTAGTAGTGTTATATTGTAGAAGCGCAAATGTGAACTAGAGCAGAGAAAATCCACATACTGGGAGAATCTCCACGGTATGAGGCAAGCAAAAAGTCTTCTGGGAACATACAGCTCAAAAAGACCCTCAGAATATATTAAGCTCAGCAAAACTAATATTCTATCACTAATATTGTCAGGGATTCTCTCAGGCTATTACAAACTGAACGGACGCCTAAGCAGGTTCGGAATAATAAAGGATGCCGAATGCAGATTTCCGGGGAAGAGGATGAATCATCCATCCATCCACTCTCAAATCGCTTTGCACTGTACAACTCAAGGGCCTTGCGCCTAGGAGCATATCAAATTGAACAGGAACCTCTATCTATTCTGAGGCCTTTCGATATCCTGCACTTTTTAAAAGGAATCGGACAATTGGCCAGCTGTAAACACAGCGAGAATGGGGGACATAATAGATCTTTCAGGTCGCAGTGTATCATCACCCCAATACCACACATACATACATACATAGGTTTACAATCGTTTAGTAGTGACCATGACTGCACATAAGTATGTTGATATTGTAACAATTTTTTGGCCGGAATGATAATAGGCAGCCTCACCTAACGTGTATCATCATAGCCTATGTAGTCATATTCACTATTTATGTTTAATGATATACAATGCCTTCCTAAAAGATCGTAACCCACGTGACCTGTTGCAATATTGGTTGCATACATTTGGACTGGCAATCCTGCATAATAAGTAACTAAGTAGACAATTGACAATTTTTTTTATTATAAATTGTAAGTAAAAGTTATGCTATTAAAATGATAATAAATACAAATGTTTTAATTAAATAAACATATAACTAAAATTTACTTTTATTTTTCCCAAAAATTCTGTTCAGTTAGGGATATTGTTTGCGGTAGTACCAATCTGTCATGTTGGTTGCATATGTGTCATGTTACAACAATTAATGAAGGCCCCATATATCTACATATTTGAGTAATATATTTTTCACGTGGAATATGTATTTCTTATATTGTTATATTGATAAAGATAAATTTGGACGTACCAGAAATATTCAGTTGTATATTTTAATAACTTAAATACGCATGAGTAGTTTGCCCTTTTATATCTCGAGTATTGAATTGGATAACACAAAACATTTAACTATTTTTTAATATCCTGCTGGTATATACAACATGCATACGTAAGATAGACACATTTATTACTAAAGATATATATTTCTGCATCCAACTAGCAGCTTACACTGGTATACGGAGTGTGACTGCTCACTAGTTTTAATAAATTAAAAACCATTAAAATCATGCCAAAGTTTTCGTTTATTTTATTTATTTCTGCTGTATCACAGTGACAATAACAAATAGTATATATATGATAATTTTTAAAGTAGGAACATTTAGAAGGAACAAAAAAGCTTGATGGATCGTTATTTATGTTTCACTCCTACCTGGCATGCTTACAAGAGACTATTAAAGCTACTAAATGAAATTATGTAGAATAATTTATGACAAAAAGTTACCCAATCTGTCTGCAGTTTTTTCGAGATTTTTGATAGTGTTATTAATTATTATTACTTTATATTTTATAAAAAATACAGAACGCATATTCTGTGCTTTAGTTTAATTAGAACTTGTTCAAGCAATAACAAGCATTTGCTCATACAAATTCTTTGAGAATTAGAATATATTTCATGCCTGTTTAGTGAATTTGTAAACAATAACCTTAGTTAAATCAATAAGTTTCTTACGATAATTAATAGATCAACAATGTAAAGGCGAAATTATTCAAATAAAAATGTATAATTTTTGAAATAGCGCTATTAAAGTAAAATTGTATTTACAAATTTGTAATATGTAATACTTAGATGTAAAAACAAAACAATATTATGAAATTAATCCTGGGTAATTCTTGTCTTACAACTTGTGCACAAATGTGGTGGTTCAATTTCTTTTAGAAAGTTGAACAAGGCTATTTTTTTAGATTCATTGGTTGTAAAGCGATATCGATTGTGAAAAATCAGCTTTTTGTTCGTAAGTGATTTGTCGTTTACGTTTCCTTTCTTGTAAAATGGTTTGATTATCGCCAATTTTAAGTTTAGAAGGAAAGTTACTTAAAAGAAAGACAAGTTTGGTGTAATGTAGTATATTTGTCAGTCAAGCTTAATGAGCTCATATTAATAATGTTTTTGGCGCATCATTTTCGGTGAACGGTAATACATAGAACGAAAGTATGTAATGCCGCTAAAAATCGATAGCGTCCACCCATACCATATCTATTTTTGTGTTTATTTGAGAAGTTCATCCAGTTTATGTTGACATTTTGATAGAAAAAAAACTTAAATAAGTGAGTATGAGTTTTCTTTTACATAAACATGAATTCAAATTAGTAGCAATGGTCAATAACAATGAGCAATTAAATTCTTACCTCGATTCTAGTTCAAATTATTTCTCAGTTTTAAAGATAGGTTTTAAAATGGTCTTAAAGCACAAGATTTTTTAGTTCAGGCTTATTATCGAACTCTTAACTAAATTGAAGGTGTATGGGTTTACTAGGTTCAAAATTGCATGGAAGGATTTCAAGTTGAGTTGCCACATTTTGTAATGGGTTATATGCAATTTAAGAAAATATTCAATGAACCTGTAAAACTGTTTTCTGTTTTCTGACTTTCAAGAAAGTCATGCAATTATTGAGCAATCGTTACATTTAGAGAAAATGTGTTTGGGCAGCGATAGTCCAAAAGCGAATAATTCAACCAGTATTTTTTCAGGGAACATTAACTGCTCAAAGGTTAACTGTGCACATTAGAACTATTTATCAACCAGTTGGATGATGATGAAACTCAAAACACATAATTCCAACGAGATGGGGTACCTGGTCACTGTACTGCATGATCTTTGGATTAGGTACTTAAGAGAATTTTTTGGTCAGCGTATAATTAGTGAAAATGAAATTCTTTGATGCCCTGTACACTCATGCGAGTTAACACCTTGCGATTTTTTCTTGTGGCTTTACTTAAAAAATAGGATATTTCAAACACCTATGTTGAATTTGTATAGTATGGAGCAATGAATCAAAGAGAAATGCATGGAAATTAATAACGATCCAATCCTCTTGCAGGACAACATTTTCAACGTATTGTACAGCATTATAGTTTTCAATAGATACCTATTATTTGTTATTTATTGGTATAATATGTATAAATTTGTCAAAAGATTGACTATTTTATAGTTAATTAACGACACACTTAAAAATATTCTCAATATCTCGCATGCTATTAATGAATTTCCAAGGAATACATAATACCTATATAAATATACATAATAAGATGTTCCATTTCAGTAATGATCTGACAAATTATTGTTATAACAAAAGTTATACAGCTATAGTAACTAACACTAGCAAAAAAAATTTAAGCACGTAGACGAATCCACAAATACACAGATAGGTTTCTCAATTGGCCAACAGAAATTATAACTATTTAATTAACAAATACCTCTTGTCGCAAGACGAAAATGTTTAGTAACGTACCAAACATTCCAAAGAATTGTGTTCAAAATACGAAACAAAACAGAAATTTTAACTGTTTACGTGTATATCAATTTGACAACCCACTGCAGACACATATCATGTACATTTAGGCAGAATTTAGCATATTGTATATGGCAGATAAACCAAAATAAATACATATATAAAACTGTTATATAGACATATGCGTCATAAAGTAATCTTTGAAATTTACGTATATCCTGTGTAAGTAGAAAATGACATTCCTATAAGTAAAGAGGTTGTTGTACGCGGATATTGTAAATATTAGTCATGGTAGAAAACATTACACAATTGTTTCTCTCCTGCCAGAACAATTCGCAGTTGTTATACGTATGTATGTATCACTATAGGTACATACATACATACATACCCACACGTGCTTCTCAAATCATCCTAACATGGCCGAAAATTTGTTCGAAAAATTTATGTATAAACATCTCCTACGGTAGGTTACACATTGGTTTGGTAGTCGCTTTAGCAAAATTAAGGAAATATAATTATGTATAGAAAATTCTTAGCTTTAGGAAAGTCACCACTTGAAGAATTTCCAAATGCCTACGCAGTGGTCGGTGGCAATTCTATTCAAGTTTTTAACAATTTTTTTGTTTGTTAAAAGAAAATTTAGAAATGCAAAATTTTATAATCTTTACGCATGTAACTGTACCCTTAGGAGCGTAAAAGTAGGTACATACATACACACTATATGTGTATATCTACTACGTCTGAAAGTACTAGACAGTCTCTAATTAGAAATACGACAACCTTTATTGCGTCTTTTTTTGTTGTAAGTAAATTAATCAATATTAACTTTCATTACATATTTGAAAGCGATCCCAGTAAATTGCACAATTCAATGAATGTGAATTATTTTGCGCATTCATGACATTATGATGTTGTCCAGTTAAATTGTGTAAATAACAATGTACAAATTGATTGATTTGAAGCACATAATTAAAAATTAATAAACGTTTCCCGGTTCCCAAGGAAGTAAAATGAACACAAAATACATACATATATGTTATGTGCAGAAGACACAGCATAGAAACGAACTGGCAAGGAGATGGTATTGAATGATTTCTTTCAAATTTATATGCAGGGCAGAAACGAACTAAAGCAGGAGATTGCCCAGTTAAAGAAGAGGCACGGAATATTGGTCCAAGAATGCAAGAAGTGTTTAGAAAAAAAATGCAGGAGCAGAGAAAAGAGGTGATTTTTATGGTGATTAGAACGTACGAATGAGAGAATTGATGATTTGGAAAGAAATATGGTTGAGCGAGCAGTGGTCTAAAAAGAAATTTCAATAATTAGGGGGAATGCTAATACAAAACGAATATCAATTAGAAACGGCTTAGAAAGAAATTTGCAAGGTTCAGATGGTAAGAGTAGAACAATTAACACGCTAACAGCTATTTTTAAAGCAATATTGGTCTGAAATAGAACAGGAGAGGTCATGACAGAGAGTGTGCAATGATAGATATAATGAAAAGGGTTAGGAGAGAATTTCATAAGCACAAATAAATAACAAATTGGCTAAACATTTTGGACCGAGTATTGTAATGCAAGTAGCGACGTAGAATACAAGTATTTTAAAGAAGTTTACTATTTATTTAAGAAGGATCGATGATGTGGAGAATAATCAGAGAATAGTGTGTAGCTTGAATGTAAGATGTATTGAATTTAGGGAAGAAAAAAGGTGAAGGAAGAAGTAGCAGAAGCATGGAAAATAACTACTGGAATGGATATAAGAATTTTGGATACAACAGTAATGGCTACAGAAAATGGGTGGCGTTTTCGAGGTGGAAATGGGGGTCAAAGAAGGGAAAGAAAAGCTAATAGTTATAGAAAGAAACGAGCATTAGAATTACGAGGTAATGAGCAGCGAGATAATGCAGAAAATTAGAATGAAGGAGAAAGATCAAGGACTGCAAAGAAGGTTGTTAGTGGTGAGGATAATTCGACATGGTATAAAAACAGGAAATTAACCTTTAAAAATTTTCACCATTTTATTATGAGAAAATGGTGAAATTTTAATTTGAACGAAAAATGTGATATTATATACAAATATGGTACCTTCATTATATGGACCCTATTAAGGACAAACTACATTTTTATAATGGAGGGATGAGTTGTTAATAAAGATATCAATTGTTGATTTTGAAAATACATACATAAAAAGAATATTATTCAATTTCTGAAAAAAGTCTGAAAAAGTTTATATTCAAATAAGAGAAGAAGCTGGTGACAATTTTTTCGCTAGCTGGGTACTATAGCAATATATGTATTTGTTAGACGAGTGATTTACAACATCAATCAACATATCATTAGATGCATCTAATACTTCGGATAGCTAAGACAATCAGAGAAAATTTTTCTGCTTTTATTATTACCATCACTATCCTAACATATTTCGAAAATTTGGAAACGATAAAATTAGAATCATATTTTTATATTTGCGAGTGTCCATCAAATAATTGCGCGAATAACATTTTTGTTAAATAATTTGTTACCAAATTTTATTCAATCAATATAAAGGAATTTTGCTGAAAGGCTACAAATTATTATCTACACAAAACACATTATTTTGCCAGTCAAAGTATTTTTTTTAATAATATGTAGTATCAAATCAGTTTTCCCTGTTAACCTTGTCAACCTGTTTTGTGTTAAATTCTCGTCTGTTTTTTGTATGTCTAGTTTTACCGGTTGATAACTCATATGACCATATTTTATTTGCTCAAAATACAGTCTTCAACTGCAGATTCCCTATTGCTCTAATTCTGTGTTAACAACACTTGTGCTGAATATAGTATTTTCTGGCTAGGAAAGGAAGATCTAAAGATGATAAAAGCAGAATTTCTGCAGAATGTTCTTTCCTTTTTTGTTACATTATTAAGAAACTCAAAATCTTGTCGATCGTGTCCAGTTTTATGTATTATTACATACAATCCACAAATGTCTCGTAAAAATACTAAAATTACATAGACATACTTCATGTGGATTTCCTCAAATCTTTTATACCACATATTTCTTAAAATTCCTGTCATTTAGTGCTCCACTTCTTTCCAATAAAGTTTATACACAACTAAATTAACCTAAAGTTGTTATGCCTCCATAATGCATAAGTTTCATAAGATTCGTCTGGAATAACTCGTACTTTTATAGTTTTAGCAACTTTTTCTAATAATGTTTAGGGTTCTGATGTATGTACAGGTATGCATGTATATATTCATAATTTAATACAGCATACCATTCATTTTAGTATATATAAAATACGGTCATATAGACTAAATAAATAGAATTATCTTATTTAATGTTTAACGCTAGCGTCTTTCGATCATCGGTCTGTACATATGGGGACAGATATAAAAATGGTTTATTGGTGTATTTTATAAATTTATACGTTAAAAAATATCAAGCAATTACGATATACACATGTATTAATAATGGTTTACAGCACTACAACTTTATTTATTTCTTTAATTCTTACTAATAGTGTTACATTTTGTTGTTAAGATACTAGTCGAACAATTACAAAAAATTCTCTTAATGTGTACCTTTATAGTGGGAATAAAAAATCTAACGCAAGAAAAACCAACACATTAGTCACGTTTGCGAGGAGTTTATCTGTAGGTCTAACAATTGCCATCTCAATTATCCAATTTACTTAATTGGAGTCAAAGGTTAACACGTAAGTAAGAATACTAAAAAGATCTACGTACTATTTCACATGGCAGGCTGTAATTTGCTTGAAGTGTAAAATAAAATTGTACTTGTTTTATGTAGGCATTCGAAATAATCAGGTGTCCAAATCAAACTAAATTACACATCTAAATTACTGTTAACTATCATTGCAATCCAATTAAGGAGATAAAAAAAAATATACAACTTGCTAGGACAACATAATTTAACAAAATAATATTGGCAATTTGAGAAAGCACTAATTTCAGTTTGCTTGCGCACATGTCAGTATAAAGTCACAAATGAGAAAACAGAAAAAACTACCTACATTACATACATATCTAAAGATAATAACATTGATTCTGAATGGCAAGATAGAATTGACCATTATTTGGCGATGTTTGAACACAATGACAATTATGTGGAAACTTAAAAATACACAAAAAATTTTACAACTTGTTGTGTCATGTTTGTAACTACAACAAATCAAAAACCATCATTTGGCCACTCGCCAATTATTTTTTAGACGTTATATATTCGAATAAGGGTGAAGACTCTGAAGATGGTTATGGTAAAGTTTTTCAAATAATGTATATTTTTTGAATAAACAGTCTATATCATTGTATTATATGTACATAATATAATATTGTATTGAATTTTGTAGCGCTCAATTTCTACGTACATGCCTATATGGAGTTATACAGTCAGGCGCTGTAATACTAGTAGTAGTAGCAAAAGAGTAACGATCCAAATGTCACAAATGTCATTCCTTACTATTTAATGGATACGATTAACCAGAGCAAATGGTACATTCTTCAAAGAATTAGTTCATACAAACATAACAGTACCAGTTTTACGAATTACGTATTTTCTAAAGCAAATACTGGAACTGGGGGTAAGAGCGGTGGGGGAGGTATATTGTGACTACGTTAAAACCTTATAGTTTCATGAATAATAGAACTAAACATGGAATCAATTGTTCTTTTACATTCTGGTGACAATGTTAGGCGCCATTAAAGAAAATAAAAGCTTGATGGTGGACAAACAGACAAGAGCATTTATTGTATGAGATATAAAAATGAATTTTATAAGTTTAGGTATTGGGAAGTATGTAGTTAGATATGGAAACATTCTACATAACAAGCGAGCCAGAACAAATAATTCTAGTCTAGGTTATGAACGCGTGAGATAGACATACCAGTCACGTCTGAGCTTAAAGAATTTTTTATAGGAACCTGGAAAGTGTCATCCACAATCACAAGTCAAATTAACAAGTTGAAAATACGTTATTACCTTTGTGTGATTTAATAATGGTTTGTGTATGTACCGAACATCTGGTCGAGATTTATTTCAGAAATTGTAGTAAAATTAATGGGGAATGGGTTTATTCTGTGAGAGATGCATATCAAGATTGTTTGGAGAATTTGCAGATATCCTTGTACTCTACGATCAGCTATTCACTGTGTTGTGCAACTGTTTAGAGAAACTGCTAGCGTGGATCGCAAAAAGGGTAGTGGTAGATCTACAATCACAAACGTATAGAATGTTGAAGCCGTTAGGCAATTAGTAGAGCGATGTCCTAAGGTTTCTGTGCGGCAGTTACAACAATTCGATTTGTTAGCATTTTTAAGTATGACCTACGATTATAGTTTTACCATTTGCAAGCAACGCATGAAATACTACATGTAGACACATCAAAACAACAAGGATTTGATCAACAATTTATTAGCCGTTTTGTTGCTAATAATGCAGGTATCGTAAAGGTTCTTTACTGATAAATCATGGTTTCATCTCTCCGGTTATGTAAATTCGCACAAAATGAGAATATGGAGCGTAAATGACAGGCACTTATTTTGTGGAAGCACTATTGCATACACAAAAATTGGAGTTTGAGCAGCTGTTTGTCAGATAAAGATTATTTGACCTATATTTTTTAGGGCATGTCAATGAAAAATACAAAGCTTTAAACAGCATGCTTACACCTTTTCAGAAGCAACACATTCACATTAAAAGAAAAAAAATCATGATTAATAAAAGTTAGCGAGATACATAGGACATATAGGATAAATCGCTTAATCCATCTCATTGTCAGACACAACTGATTTTATTCACGGCTTGCTCTGAAAACCTTTTTTGTTGCTCAGTCGATATTAGTGCATTTACAATTAGGAGATAGCAAATTTTCTAAACAAAGCCAAATATTAAGTAATACTTGAATAATGGTGAATATGGTTTCAAATATTTTTGTAGTAGTTTGTATCTCACGTCTAAAACCACACTTTTTATCATTTTCGCAGAGAAACCATTGAAGAACAATAGTGCAAAATTTCAACATAACAGGTATATTATTGTATTCAATTTTTTTGAGTATAATTGCGCATTAAAAAGAAGTTTGCGTGACGTTATCAATACTTTTCCATAGGCATAAAAATTCGTAGTTATCGCAATATAATAGCAGCTATTGTCGTTGTGTTTTTATTAATTATATCGCAAAAACTCTACAATTTAATATGTCTTGGGCGATTACTAGCAATTTATGATTTCCAAAATAAGTTATAGTAGTAACACCATGGATGGGATCATTATAACGTGGTGATGTCTTTCGAAGAAATTACAAATCCGTTTTTGAGACATCTTGACTCCCATATTTATTCGAGTATTCCAATATTAACCAAATACAATATTTTAGCACGATTATCTTGCTCCAAGTCAACAACCACGCTTGTTTGGCTAGTGGTATGTGATTTTCAGAAAAAAATGAAAGTTTGGATCGCGTTTTTAAAACGTGTTGGTTCTCTTATTTGTTGAAGCCAATCAAATACAATTTAATTTGGCATGATGGTCTTGCGACAATTCAACGATATAATTTAATTGGCTGGTCGTTCATGGAATTCAATAAAATAAAAATCGTAAATCAGCGAATGGGATTTTTAAAACATCGTCCTTTCTTTATTTACGCGTTTGCTTCGATAACAATCAGAAATAATATCTTAGCACGAGGGTCTTGCACCAAACCAGCGACCACATTTATTTGGCTAGTGATTTGTGAAATCATAAAACCCTGGATGGAGTTTTTAAGATGTTTTCGTGTAAGTGCTAAAATATTATCTGGTTGGTATACAATTTGTCAGCATTATAGTCTTGCACCCAGTTAACAACCAAATTTGATGGATTGGCGGTTTCTGATATACGAAAAAATGGTTTAAATATGCCATCTATGATTTAATTTTTTTTAACTAATCTATATACTTCTGCCAACAAATCGTAGCTTAAAGCGATAAAATGCATACAACTAATACTATAATAGCATAAATAGAAACAATATATTTTAGATATGTCATTCCTAAAAACTTCTGCATCCAATACCAGGGTAATTCAGACAATTTTCATTTAAAAAAATAAGTACTGCTTATAAATAACAATTGTGGTGATAAATAACGCGAGAATTAGGTGCGTTAAATTTTTCCATTTATTCTATATTATGTATTCTAATTATTTACACACATAAAGCCACATAAGAAAGGTTATTGATAGCTCATTATTTGGTAGGTACTTTAATTTCGTTAGTTTCACAAAACCGGGACAATACTGCATTTGGAGTGGTAAATATCTATTTTATAATATGTGTATAGTTATAAATGCATTTCTTTAGATTAGTATGTTTATCAATAAATTTGACCTTTAACTCCAGACATAATATAGACATAATTTGGAACAAAATTCTATTTAATACTATACACAAAAACAATATATATTTTAATCCCGAATGTATAAGTAGGAATCAGAACAAACGAAATACTATAACAAAACAAACAGTTGAAGCTTATTCATAGTAGGCTTCTATTGGCAAATTGGTGTATTATAACCTCAAAGTAAACCGTAAGAATTGCTTTAAAATTCGCGTCTGAAAAAATTAGTACCCCAGAATAGTTGGTTAGAATTTAAATTTGAACTTACCTGGTATGCCGCTACTAATTTGGCCCATGCTGCGTATGTTTACAATATGCACAAACACATATACACAGAAATATATAAATAGCAACTTATATACAGGAAAATTAAGCAAAACTATAGTGTTTTACAAGTCAAACGTTCTATTTCGATAAGATTCGAGTAGAATTAGCTAATGTCAGTCGCATAAAATGAAATTTAAAACGTTTTAGTTTGTTATGGTCGTTTAAAATAGCTCTTTCACTTTTATTCATTTTTTACACTTCCTTGACAGCTGCAGGAATAGCAACAATACAAAACTCAATTCTTCTAAGCGGCATAATAACAGGTTGGCAATAGCTTCATTTGTATTTGCGTAATTTTATTACTTATCAAAGTATGATGTATAGTTCCATTGTTTAAAATGCATTCATGTATTGTAAACACATATTTTTAGGCAAGTAATAAACTTACGGTTAGGCAACTTTCTTGTGGAATATAAATATGTTATACAACTTGTTTATATTTTCATAACATATGCATTCGGTTATTGTCAGTACAAATTTTAAATTAACATAAGGTAATTTGATGATTAAAGTTGGCATTTTATAAATAATGTTGATTAGCGTAAAAGTAGGCGCCATGGTATATAGATGAATAGCAGGACGAAAGCGTGTATTAGGTTGCATACATCTACAGTTTAAATTCATAGCATTTGTTCATAGCATGTTGTTCAAGTAGGTATGTATAACAAATGTATGTAAAATTTACTGAAAAACGATGCAGCTTTTTGTTTTTGGAATCATCTGTATATCTTACATACCTATGTGTAAAATTAAAATAAATTAGATGATATTAATTAGACGGAAACTAACAAACATGAATGTACGGGGGCTGCTTTTCTAATATACGAATTATATGTAAATATGATTATCCTAAGGGTATAAAGGTATAGCGTCTGGTACGGGTAATTTTACTTCCTATTATAAATAAAAGCTGCCCATTCGCTTTTGTTTGTTGAAATTCTTTTTGCTTCGTTCAAGGAGATTCCTCGTTCCCGCAAACTTTCTTCTACTATTTTTATGTTTGACTTTCAGTCATACTGTACTTCTTCCATACGCATCATTATGCCTAAACCATTTCCAAAATCAGTTCTATTCTTAATTCTTTTTTTATTTCCTTATTTTAAATTTATCTCTTCCAGTGAGCCCTTTAACTGTTCTTAGATACCTCATCTCTGTCGCCTATATTTTGCTCTTCACTGTCTTCACTGCCTGTTTAAGATTCAACTTTCACAACTGTATGTCATTATAGGTTTGAATATTGTATTGAACACCGTTATATATTTTGTTTTAAATTTCCTTCCTTTTTATTGCTCTTTCAATTCTACTGTATATTTCTGTTTCCTCTTTACCTTCTCTATGTATGATATTTGAATGTTTCTACTTGTTCAACAAGCTCATGCTTCTCTTTTTTAAAGCTATTTCCCAAATATTTTCTTGTAGATCGCTTTCAATACCCGCATTAACTAGCAAGTCATCAGCAATTTCCATTATTTTCATGCTTTTATGTCTTATACTTAATTGTTTCCTTGTTAATTTTCTTAAATATATCGTCAAAAACTATAGTAAATTAAGAGTGTAAGACTGAGGGCTGCCCATTGTCGCAATCTTTCCCTACTAAAAAATTCTTCCGACTGTATACCATTCGTTCTCACATAACTTTCGATTTTCTTGTATATGCTGGCGGTTGCATTTCTTACATACTTTGCTATTTATTCCTCCCTTATGAAGGCTTTTCTAAATCAGATCCCGAGCTATACAGTCGCAAGCCTTTTCTTTGTTTATAAATGCCAAATAATAATGTATATTGTATTCCAGTGTCATTTTAATAAAACTTAAGCAACTGGCAATGGGCGCATAAAGTCTTAAACTTATCAACTCAAAAAACAATAGCATTTACTTAGTAGAAGTTGGAATAGATGAGGGTACTACATAATATAATCAAGATTTTACTTTTTATCGCTTTTGTTATATATGTGTTCAGACACTACCATATGATAACCAGTTTTTGGTTCAATAAATAATAATAATGATTATGATAATAATAGTGCAGCACCTTTGCCCACAACCTGGAACGGAAAGAACAAGAAAAAGTAAACAAATAGCTACCGCTGGCGAAGGACATTCAAAGTATGTGTCATCAAAAGAAGGTTTTCATTGTGTCTGTCGTACTGGGGGCTCTGGGAGTGATCTCCCGCAAACTAGCTGAGAGTTTACAAAATCTAGGAATCAGACCCAATACGTATATCCAAATGCATAAGGCAGTCCTCCTAAACACCCTATACTATAGTTAGATATGGACTTGAAGAGCACTATGACTAACGACCCTACCAATATGGAACTAACGCCACCAAATTATTAATACTTACACCGCAACCAACCCGCTGTGAAGGTACTTGCCTTTTGATGCCTTTCCCCACGGATAGATCCAGTTAAAAGCTGTGATCTTTTGGATAATAATAGTGATAACAATGAGCGTGATAATAACAGCAATAACAACAGTAGCTATAGTTATACATAATAAGAGTTATAAAACAAAATTAGAAATAAGTACAACAAAGACAGACAGATGCCAAAAAAGATAATTTAGCTATTAAAGGACTTGCAATTGATACCAATGATAACGAAGAGATTAGATACAGGATTCAAAACTTTTTGAAACCGGAATTACCAGTTGATAGCAAAGTAGCTTCTGCAAGAAAACTCAATAGTAGGACATGCATCATAAAAATGCAAGATTTTGAAAATAAAATGAAAATATTAAAAGCGAAGAGAAATCTAAAGAAAAAAAAGAACCCACCCATATACATTGAATGCGACCTAATGCCTAAAGAAATGGAAATGCAGCTGAAATTGAGAGAAATTGCGGTAGAGCTAAGGAGAGAAGGCAAACATGTAATAATCGGATATAACTTCCTTGTTATAGATGAAATCAAAAGAAGATGGAATTCAAACCTAAATGCAATATAACTTTATATACTTAATACGCTTTATATAATGCGCTTAAAATGTGCAATTTTTGAAATATTTCAGTTAATTTGAGATATTGGCGAATACACAAGCGAGATCTAGGAATATCTGAAGTTTCAATGCATCTCTATACACTATAGCCTAAAAGGCTTATTCTGTATTTAACTACAATTTTGCCTGACTAAAGGTGTAGGTACTGTATATCCATATCCGTTATTAACAATTTTCCGAATTTATTTTATTTATTGTTTTTATTGTAATTATGTACAGATGATTTCAAAAAAATCTGGGACAATTACTCCTGCATACTGTAAATGTGGCTTGTTAGTAATCAGTTGTAATCTAATATGACAATAGAATCTGACAAATAAGATAAAAATTATTTATCATTGTCAAAATGTCTCCCACCCCCTTGACGTAGTTATAAAAGCTCGCATTTTAAGTGAAATTGAAGACGGGTTGTCTATACGAGCACTTGCTGAACATTTTAGTGTTAACGAAAATACTGTTTTGATGTGAAGAAGCGCTGGGAACAACAGCAAACAATTATTAAGAAAAGTTGGTAGTGGAAGACGCCGCGTTTCTACTCTTGAAAAAGATGCTACATTTTTAAATATGTTACGTGAAAATCCTTTTTCTTCTGCAGTGTAAGCTAGAATACAAACAAATATTCCTGGATCTCCTGCTACAGCTAGTAGAAGAGGAAAATCTTCGGAAGTAAAATACAGAGTTGCTGCCAACAAACCATTTCTTTCTGAGGAACACAAGCAATCCAGGATCATATTTTCACTAAATTACGTATATAGGGACTTAGATTATTGGAATAGTGTAGTATATACGGACGAAAAAGTATTTCAATCT